>APFE031415846.1:0-14101 GCA_000404065.3 Pinus taeda | reverse complement strand
AATATTGGCTGCCAGCTAATGATGCAGCTTGCATCGGTCCACATAAATCTGAGTGGATGATCTCTAAGGGTGCCTTTGCCCTTATGCTTTTACCTGATGGGAAACTTTCTCTATGTTGTTTCCCCAATATGCAACCTTCACATAGGCTGTCCGGTTTCTCTATCAATGGTAATCCTTTCACCATTCCTTTTCTGCTCAACAAGTTTAGGCCTCCAAAATTGAGATGTCCAAATCTCAAGTGCCACAACCAATTTTCATCATTTGGCACGCTTTGGAAGGCCTCTTGGGTAACTGCTGCAATTTCATTTTTGTTTTTCAAATCTGCCCTGATCCTGAGAGGGAACATCATGTTCCTTGTCATCTTCACTTCAGCAATGCATCGCTTGCTGGTTGGTATATCCATGATGGTACACACATCATTCACAAAGTAAACATTGTAACCCTTTTGAACAAGCTGTCCAATACTCAAGAGGTTACATCTCATTCCGGGGACATAGTACACATCTGCTATGGTTTTCCTTTCTCCTTGTTTTGTGAATATTTTTACCTCCCCTT
This sequence comes from Pinus taeda, assembly GCA_000404065.3. Classification (NCBI taxonomy): domain Eukaryota; kingdom Viridiplantae; phylum Streptophyta; class Pinopsida; order Pinales; family Pinaceae; genus Pinus; species Pinus taeda. The sequence continues at coordinate 13,546 of APFE031415846.1, read as the reverse complement.
TTCCCATAACAGACACTTTGCTATCGGTTCCTAGTGTGACCTCTGATTTCATATTTTTATAGGGCAGAAAAGAGAGCTATATTTCCTGTCATATGGTTGCTGCAACCTGAGTCTAAAAACCATATGTCTTCACTATTTGTTTCAGCCATGTTACAAGCTAACAATACATTAGTTTGGCTGATGTTCTCTCTAGTAACATTTGCATTTTGTCTATTACTCATATCATGCTGCTTCTTCCTACATTCACTGGCATAATGTCCATATTTCTTACAATAATAGCATTGGACATTGGATTTTTCATACCTTTGTCCTTGAGCATGATGTTGTTCTCTTTGCTGGCTGCTGCCTTGGCCTTGGTTCTGATTTGGATTGCTGCCTCTTCCTTGAGCATTTGCTGGACTGTTCCTTCCTCCTCTGTTTTGGCTTCTGCCTCTTCCTCTCTTGTTTCCTCTGCCTTGACCTCTTCCTCTTCCAAAGGACATCTGGGTCTTGAAGGCTTGCTCTAGAGATGAGTTCTGATTCCTACTCAATCTCTGCTCATGTGTTATCAGTGATGCATGAAGCTCATCAACTGAAAAGCTTGAGAGATCCTTGGTCTCTTCAATGGTGGTGACAATAGCATCAAACTTCGAGGGTAAGACCCTCAGTATTTTCTCCACAATCCTCCTATCTTCAATGGTTTCTCCATGGGTCCTCATCTGTGTGACTAGACCAATTACATGTGTGAAGAATGAGTCAATATTGTCTGACTCCTTCATGTTGAGATTCTCAAAATCTCTCCTCAGCAACTGTAGTTTTGCTGTCCTCACTTTCTCCATGCCTTGGTAGGCTGTCTTGAGAGTTTCCCATGCTTCCTTGGATGTCTTAGCTCCTGCTATCCTTGGAAACACACTCTTGTCTAATGCTTGATACAAGAATACAATGGCTTTTGCATCCTTCTTCCTATTGCTCTTCAATAGGTCTTTCTCTCCCTGAGTTAATCTGTTGAACTCAGTGTCATTTGCTGGTTCATCAAAACCATCTACAACTATTTCCCATAAATCTTGACATGCAAACAGGGCTTTCATGGTTATTGCCTAGTAGTCATAATCCTTCCCATTGAACTGTGGGAATTGAGGGTTAAACAAACCCATGCTAGTGCTTGTGCTAGCCATTCCTTGCATTCTCAGCTATGCTTCAACTTCTTGACTGTATGTCTTAAAACAACTGACTGCTGCAACCAAAAAGAACTCTTCCCTTCAGCTTCTTTGTCTCCTACAAAGAGCCTAAACCTGCTCTGATACCACTGTTGGGTATTTTTTTTTGCTTCTATGTTTGAGATGGGATAAATACCAAAACCATCAAACTATAAAACACAGAGATAATGCTCTGTTTCCTTTGCTCCAAGATCTTTTACACAGAGAAGTCTTTTAAAAATAAATACACAGGACAGAGTATTTCACCACCATAAAATTTCATTCATTAAACAAAACATTTACATATTCATCCTCTTTCACTCAGAGGGATTCACCAAAACATTTACTCTGCCTCTTATGAAATTTTACACAACTGTGTGTAAATATTTCATTTACATTCACTGCTGTGTGAAAACAAAACTTACAGGGAGTTACAGATTTACCTTTTCACCTGTGTGAAACAACTCATGGATTTGGAACAAAACAAGCTACTGGTTTTCATTTACTTCTCCTCCTCCTGCACTGCTGTGCAATCTTACATTACAAAACAAAATTTACACTGCTGGATGAAAATCACTTTTACATTACAGACCCAAAATATTCATGCACCTCTGTGCATTCCCTGCAATGCAATACAAAATTTAACTCTCTCTCCATTCGCTGCTGCGAAAATCAAGTTTTCTATCTCACTGTGTGAGATTCACAAAAATTTTCACCCTGCAGGGTCGCGTTGTTTTTCATATACAAAATTACACACAATACAGTCCCCGTGTATTTTCATATATCAAAATGGGTCAACGATTTTAAAACATATATTAAAAAAATAATATTAAACTTACGAAATAGTTTCGGCCCATACTCCTTGTTAACTCGCCGTAAGAAAATTAAATACCTTACCAAAATATTATGACATGGTTTTAATTTGACGTATGGGATGGTCCACGCATAATTAAATTTTAACAGGCCCGTATGTACTTTTAACCGGCGGAGAACTTTCCAGGAGATCAAACGGCGGAGAGACTTGACTTTAATCCAACGGCGGAGGATGGATATCGGAACATCATTTTGACTGTACTTTACACCATCGTGCAGCTTTGTCAAATCGACGGTGGTAAATGCTGGAGGTAAATCAACGGCTGAGAACGATATCGGAAGGGGTTAGTTAGGTGAAAGTTACCTTCCGATGGATTGTCAGTGCTGATGTCAGGCTAGCATCAGCGCTAGAACAACTGTCAGCTCCCAATTGCATCGGAGCTCGATGCACGGAAACCACTTTGCGTTGTGAGGTGGTGCGATATGAGACCAGGCAGTTTTGGTTTACCGTCTGGTTTTATGTCCCGTTGACTGCTGACTGCGCGGGCAGTTGGAATTACGTATTTTCAACAGACTCAACCTCCATTTGGTGTGATAATTTGCAAAATCATTTCCTGTATCTAATATTCTTTATTGGTACATCAAAGTTACAGAGTATAGTAATTATCTTACTGGCAACCACTATGCCTTTGCAGTATGAATTTGAACGGATGGAAAATGATGATAGCCCTTGGATTCAATGCTGCTGTCAGGTCTGTTGGGTGGTTCCAGTTCTTCCCTATGATAGTCTGATTGAACTGAATAAAATCATTTGAGTCGTGCCCAAAAACCAGACGAATGAACTTGGAGCTGAGCGCCCAAAGGCTGAACAATTTGCAGTAGTGGTGGTGACCTTGACATCACTAATGATAGAAATAACATGTATGATCATTATTTTCGGCACCAGAAATGAATTTCCAGTGGCTTTTAAGAATAGCAAGGAGGTTATGCATGCAGTATCCAAGCTAGCAACTTTGCTTGCACTGACAATGCTTCTCAACAGTGTGCAACCAGTTTTATCCGGTAAGATCTTTAATAATTTATTTTCCTATCCTTCTTGTTTGTATAACAGAGATGCAGTCTATGCTTTTATAATAAAATTACTGGCCATGAGATCCATTTTCAGAAAACTTTTTCCTGACCCCATCTATATTAGCGATATTGAAGAAAAACTATAATAGTCATTTAGTTCAACACATACTGACAAGTATAGTTCAGTAAGAACAATTAGGTTTCTCTGTCAGGTCTGTTGGGTGGCATGGTACAGGGGGCCATAATAGAGGAAATGGAAGGAAATCAGATCCCCTAGAGAGGAATATCATCCCAGGAGAATAGGTTAGGAGCATGAACTCTGCTTCGGCTCCAGTATTCTCTCTTTGGTTTTCAACTTTGATACAAGGATGCAGCCTACAAAAACGGTGTTTAAAGTAGAAGTCTACAAATTTTAGGCCTTGATGTGATTTGCATAATTGTTTAGCTCTGTGGAAGTGAAGGGCCATCTGGAAGTAATTTATGCCATTTTCTGTAGTTGTTGTTCCTTCTAGATTATAAGGACTGAATTTGTCGTTTCTTTATTCCTCAATTGAGAAATTCATCTGCTTAGTTTTTCCTTTGATAGCTCATGTTGGTCTTAGAATAAGCTAACATATTATCTGTCTACTTTCAGGCATCGTCCTTCTCTTCTATTCGATTTCATACACTGTTTTAGTCAGGGGCCTCACCAAAGATATAACAGACTTGCAATTGCTATGGTGTTATAGAAAGTGAATCAAGGCGTAAAGAGGCATTGATTCAGTACGACTAAAGTATTCATTAAAAACCTGAGGGGAAGGAACTAAGAAGACAGGATGGCATTCTTGGACCTTCTAACTGTGGCATCCATGCCAGTGGTGAAGATACCTCAGATTTGAAATAAAGAACTGGGCTTCGCAGAGCAACCTTCGAGCTTCAGTTTTGCCTCTGCTTTCTGACAGGTCTCTGTTACAAAATACAAAGTTTCCAGAAGCAGTTATTTCTCTCAGAAAATTTGGGTGAGTTATATTTTGTGCTCTCTTCTGATTTTGATGTAAAAACAGTAGATCTGAAATTCTTTACCAAATCACCGAACATAGCTTTTTACCTTTGGATGTGTCTGTCTCAGACTGAGGAGCTGAGGAGCTGCCGGCCGAGACTGAGGAGCTACCGTGAGGAGCTGAGGAGCTGCCGGCCGAGACTGAGGAGCTGCCGTGAGGAGCTGCCCTTCCGCTTCCATTCCATCGAAACTGCGGGTTGATCAACTTGCAGGTCGGCTCTTATGAAGATGCGATCACCGCCCCTATGCTCGACAGCACATATCCAGCTGCCAACTTCAACGATGGGCACTTCAACATGCATGCATACTTGGAAACTTAGAAAGTTCGCTGATATATCACGCTAACATTTAATGTTAGCGAATTAATGCTAATGCAATGCTAGCATTAGTTTACATGTTCAGAAAATTGATTCAATCCATATCTTAAATCAAGATTTATCCTAAGTTTGTCCAGATCGTCGCCTCGATATGAGGCCAAATAAGATGAACATCGCTATCATTGGTTAAAAAGCACTGGGAAACATAAAATATGCAATAATATAACGGGGAACTTTGGTTTAAGGCAAAAGAATTTTGTTGGTTGGCGGGCCAAACTAATGCCCACCGACCAAAACTGATTACTATAGTCCCTGCCAGACCCGGAGGGCAGGGACTAATAAGTAGTATAAGAAGTTTTTCCTTATACTTGGTGACTCTATTAATATTGACAATCCCAAAAGATTTATCCAAATTGGAAAAAAGTACTCATCCATTAAAGAAATACATGAACTGGTACTAAATCAAAGGAAAGTGGACCCTATATTTCCTTAAGTAGGGATTATACATTGATTTCATGAAAGAAAAAGAGAAAATTTCAGACAGGACCCCTTACACGGTTATTGAAGATCGAATACATTCCAGAGAAAAATCAACTCGAAAATTTAGGATCTTATTATTCACTTTAAAGAAAATATTTATTCATATAAATAAATCATCTAGTGGGATTTTATAAATCGACGGGTTACATCCTTTCCATAATTACACCATTAAAATATGAATTGCTATACAAGTTTGTCCAATCTTAGACATAAACGAAATTCTAATACAAAAAAGAATATATCTATCATAATTCACACATAGATATAATCGATATCTCAAATGCCGTGCTGCTAGGAGCTAGGGGATTGTAACTTCTATTTGGCTGACAGAAGCCAGAAGGGAAACAATATAGTTAAGAGAAGCTTGAGAACCATAGTCGTCGAAGCAAAAGCCGGTAGGGAAAAAATTCCACACGAACTAACCTGTTGAGTTACAAGGTTGAGTTAGAAAACGTAAATGTTGTGGGCAGAGAACACTAGAATAATCATGTTTCACATACGTGTAACCAAAATCGTAGGAGAAACTGAGTAGGTTGACAATAGGGAAGTGCAATAACCACCAATCATGAGATCTCTGCTAGTTGTTTTTGTTGCTCCTCTTGCAACCAAAATCGTAGAGTATTTATTATGAAAGGAACAACGTTTTTTTTTAAACAATAGAAGGTGTAGAGGAAAATAGAGCGACAACTAGTAGGAAAAAATGTTGAAAACGCAAACTCTGGAAAATAATTTCGAGTTTTTCGTTGAATCTTATCGCACAGTTCCAAAACCAAGTTGAAAACCCCGAGGGAAAAAATATAGCTCAATTTTTAGAAATAATTTCCAAACGAAGGAAGGGATAAAGACCCTAGAATACATTGTAGTCTTAAAATGTATATTTGAGGACAAAACAAGAAAAATACAAAGGAAAGATTACCAAAGGGTCCAGGGTTTGAACTGAGGACTGAGTACATGCTTGGGGTGAAATGAGCCTTGTAAAATGAAAATACGCACATTTTGGTGACCAGGATAAAGGGGCAATGACCGTGGTGGTATTATTGTTACCTATAGCTGTGTTTAGTCCGCAAAGTAAAATACACATCAAAGCACAACTCTTTAACATTTTTCTGCAACAAAATCCTACAAGTAAGAACAAAATCATTTCGTGAATGGAATAATAAGAAATTAAAGGGAAGCGAGAACCCATTATATATAAACAAAAAACCTCACTATGCATGGGCCATGGTAGACATGAAACCATGGAATTGTCAGAGTCAGTGTATCCACTGGCCAACGCAGTGAAGGAAGAACCAGGTGTGTAGACACTTACCCTAAAGAAAAGTGCAAGTGCCAGTGGTTACACGTGATTCAAGGAGGTGTTTTTCATACCTCAAGATACCTCCAGCTAAGGGAGGGATTGCCATAGTGTGGCAAATGAGAGTAATTCGAGAATGAACCCTAAAACATGCCTGAAACTGAGAAACTGAGAAAGGTCTCCACACCACCAATACAAGATGCCATACGATAATCACGTAATAGCCATGGGGAAGGGGGTTATGTGGCCAACATTGAGGTGTAGGGAAGACCGAGAGTCTCCACATATGAGTATTCTACAACTCAAAAATTATCCCAACTCTGTGTGAATATAATAATTACGAAGAGATTTAATTTCGACCTAATATGATCTGTGGAAGGCTATGAGTTAGGTAACCCCACGATATACAATTAACTTAAAGAATCTAGGAATAATGTAATGTGCTGGAAATTTTGAGTAACACAAACATAAAGTGTCATTGTATAGAAGAAAAGGGTTATAATTAAAATTGAAACTCAAACTTAAGGGAATCATGATCAAACGAAACCCATTAACATAACATGTGTAGCAAGGTGCCACAGTCTACGGGTGGTCAACAATGATTTAAATATATAGAGCAACATGCCATCAGGTATCACGAAACAAAAAAAAAGAAAGATACACGTTCTTTAGAGTTTTTGTAAGCTTAGCATTGTAATATAAACTTTAGGTAATCTCATTAATTAAAAAGAAAATTAATGCTAGTAAAATGCGTGTGTGACAATATATCAAGAGGAGAGAGTGATAAAATCATTTAAATTGCAATCCACTTTTATAATGAAAATTGCAAAACATTTACACATTAAAAGATTTCAAAATGATTTATAGGTTAAAAGGATTCATCTCTACCTATTTACATGTTTAGTGTTTAGATGGACCTAGATAAAATTGATTAAAACTAGAATATCAATGATAAAATTTATATTTGAAAACAAATTATTATCTTATTCCTTTCAATATTCTAATTGGCAATAATTTCAAAAGTCCTACAATATCATCTATTTGAAAAAAAAAACTTCCCGCTATATCTATTTATATAAGGGTTAATACATATATTAAACTACCTTTTTGTATCATTCATATATATATATATATATCCATGCTTAACAATGTTATATAGGTAAGATCAACATATCTATAACATATCTCAATTTCATACCAAAAAATAAAAGCTCGTAATGCTATAATTATCCAATAAAGTAACAACTTTTTAATCTCTTCCTTTGTCTCACTAAGAAATTGAATTTATGCTCTTATTAATTAAATATTTTCATATAGTCCATAAGTAAACTTCTTTGAATACAATCCTTGTATCAATGGGTAAACTTCTTTGAATATAATCCTTATATCAATAGGTCTTCCACTTTAATACTAGACACACTAAAATGTGGTCTCTTATTTTCATAATGTAAATGTAGTATCTTATCAAAATATACACTTATTTGATTACCATTCACATTAATCATTCTAAGATAGTTAATATTCATTATTTACCCATTTGAATTTTCTTTTCAATGCGAGTGTTAGCATATGATAATAATTCAAAAGGCACTAGATTTCTATTCGGTGAATATTATTCTTTAGATTTATAAGGTTTACACGTTATAACAATATTATATGTTGCAAAGACCAAGCCTTCTTACAATTTGATGATATGGTCACATGAATACTCACGAATTCAATAACAAGTCATATTATAAATCCAGACACTTGGTTTATATGTATTTAAGGGTCCGAACTATCGAGATGTTGGTTCTTTTCTTACCCATATGGGATATATGAATTTAGTCATTTTATGAAATATTATTGGTCGACATGATACAATTGGCATTATTGGCATGGCCATGTGATCATGTCCCACGTGAACACACATGGCTTCTTTGTTTGTGCATATCCAATGGTTGAGATTTGGGTTTTATGATCTAAGAATGGAGAATGGATAGGGTTAAAAAAAATGATTTTCCCAACTATTCGCAACCTCATCCTTCCTCATTTTCCCTGTCTCACAACACTAGAGCCCCGCTCTACTACTTCCCAAGGTGCCATGGTTATTTTGGATGGTTCTTGGGGATACAGTCTCACTACACGTGTGATAATTCAAATTGTATGCCTCTAGTGACCAAAGATTTCTTGAAAACTTTGAAACCACACACATGTACTTCTAGTTTGATATAAATCACTCAATTCATTGTATTGATCACACTATCTTCATTGTAAATAAGAATCTCGCAATGGAGTACCGCGAAGGATAAGGAGAACTTATCCTCTAGAGGCAGGAGGCATGGGAGGTGGAGGTAATCTAGGTGGTTGATACTGGGATGCAACAGAAAAAATAATCACCCACAGTGTAGACTACCAAAACATCGAGGGTGTTATTGCTAATTAGGATAATAAGGCACAAATATATTTCAAGATAGGTACTACAGACATGGTATGTATGACCTCACTCGGAATTTTCCAAGTGATATGCATTTCGACATTGGGGGGGTCTTTTAGTATTGGTTTTATCCACACTCTTTCTTTGGCATGGAGGTGTTTCTGGGGAGGTAGTAGGTTCTGAGTTTTCAAACCTGGTTTCCATTTTGCATTGCTGACTATTGGAATGATACATTTTATATACTCGGAGATATTTCAAAATTTTCTTATCTTTATCATTGTGGTCTACATTTGACTCTGTATGATTCAGGATCTATTTACTTGGCACCACACCAAGAAACATACCGACTTAGACTAATATATTAAAACTTACATGCCCTACTCGAACCTAGGAGGAGGGTTATTGTCTAGAGTTTACTAATTACTCTACCCTCTCGTATAGGTGGGTGGTTAATTTTATAATCTCCAGACCATGCAAATATTTTGGTTTCATATATTGTAACAGGTGTTAGACATGTTTAGGATGTTGTTACTATTGTTGTTATGAGGGATAGGGATATCAATATATTGCACTAGTGGGAATTTGCAACTACCTGTTACATTCCCTATTTCTACTTCGAATTGGTTTTCATGGGGGTTGGGTTGGTCATTTATGCCTGGTTATTTTTTCCAAGAATGAAGGATCAGATTCCGAGTGATTTTCAAATTCAGTTTAGATGTGCCCGATGACATCAGCTCCATATCTCAAGGACGACTAATTTCTATTTATTCTTCAACACTAACACTAATTGGAACTATACACTGACTGCCATCTATTGGGGTGACAACAAGTCTTTGGATCTGGAAAAAAATTACATATTCTATTTACATTTATTTATCCATTTCGGGCTATGCACCAGTGGCAGGGACTTGGGTATGTGGGCATGCAGGTGGTATGTGGTGTGATGATTTTGTGTTGATGGGGATGGAAGTGGTTTCTTTATCTAGCTGATAGCATGAGCCGAGATGTCTTCAATGGCTAGGTACCTACTATATTTAATATTCACATTTACTATTGGATGGCACTTCCTACCTACCATGGATTCGTATGTAGATCGGGCTTTACCTAATACACTAACCCCGACCACTATGTTATCATGAAATTCTCGAACCCACTTGCATCTCACATGTCAGCCCATGAGTTATATATAGAGGCCACATTGGAGGCTGAATGGACTCACTCTGGTGGCCGCGTGAATGGTAGGGGTTGTGGGCCTAATGAATGGAATAGAAATAATGTGACTAGATAGATAGGAAATTATCCAAGTGGCACACATACAATACCTCGATTCCATGGGGAACAATGTTGTATTCACAGGGGCTCCAGACAAAAGAGGAATATATGTGCAGTGGATATCACTACTCTAATGCCTTTTCTGAGTTTTTGTAACGATGTTCTGATCGACCATGTTCATAGTTTACAGAAATAGGCACTTGTTGGTAGATGTCACTTTGTTGAGCTTAAGGAGGATGAGATGCATTTCTGGGTAGAAACGAAGTGGAAAAATCTAATGGGATACATGCCCACTGTAGTTAAACTGATGAATTCTTGGTATAGTTTTCACTTCATGTGCCAGGAAGGTTTGGAAAGGATCATCGGTTTACCATGGATTTGTGGTTGGGATTTTTTGGACTTACATCCATGGTATATTGGATTCAACCCACTGAAGGAAATGCCTAGGAATAGATTTATCTTGGTGAAGCTTCCTAGATTTCCAATTAAATTTAGGACGAGGCAGGTTTTTATGAATATTGGAAATACTATTGGAAAATTTGTTTATGTTGATCCTCAGTCTCTAGGGATACAAGATAAGTGAATTTCCTCGATTCTGATAGAGAAAGAGTATATGGGTCGATTTCGAGACCACATTGAGCTACACTGGGAGAATATACATTCAATGCAATGTTTGGATTTGTGGGGCATTCCCATCATATGCCTTATATGTCATCACATTGGCCACTTATGACAGTGTGTGCGTAGACTAGGGCGACGTAGACATTCTCATGGAAGGGCACTACATGGGCCAATGGGAATTGTGGCAGGAAATGATGTTTTGATTGGTTGCAACCGAGAAGTTGGTTTGGATGTGGGTCTGAATAAAACTCCTATAGGTATTCCTCCTTTTCACTTCACTTACCTTTCCTCTCATAATAATCATGACAAACATATTATTAATTCTCGAGTTGAGGTTCGTTCCTCCCCATGGATGACCAATGGGACTCTTTCCCGTATTGTTAGTGACATGAACCTTAGATCCTCTTATATGGGAAATTTTCCTCCTTGCTATGAGCCACCCTATTCTGGGCCGACCCCTTTCCGGACACTAGTGCAATTTGATGTTATTTCTCCTAGCCATATTACCTATCATCCACCCCCCCACTACATTCTCGTGCTTCACCTGCGACGGGACCTCATTCACATATGTTGAATTCACTTGTATCCTCTCATAGGAACTCATTTAACAATGATATTGACCACTTGCTTCATAAAAAGTCATTGGACCTCTGCACCCTTCATATCCACAAACCATGTCAATCTTTGTCACCCTGTATTAGTCCCACCTCAACTAGGAATATCACAGTTCATCGCATACACAGATGAGATAGCAGACACTTTTGGGTTCGATCTAGAACCCTCCCATTCACACCTTTTGACTCACACACACTCATTGATATTTTGATTGCATCTTCTTCCAATCGTAGTGTACTTAGTGAAAATGAGCCCTTCGTGGGGGCATCATGAACCTTTTCCTTTTTATGAATATTCATGGATTGAGTTCCACTCACAGATAAATTTCCCTCAAAGACATATTATTCTTGTCAAAACCTTGTATTATACTTCTCCAAGAATTTATGCATCCTACCCAACAGGCGGTGACATATTTTAGGAACATGCTTCCCAAATGGCACATTGCGGTTGTAGACTCCTGTGGGCTATCCGGGGGTTTAGTTGCACTACGAAACTCGAGATGGTAATACTTTAAGGCTTAGTCTTGTTTTGTTGGTATTATATTAGAATGAAATATCAGAGGACTTCTGAGGTGCATCCACATAATCAACATTTATGTCCCATTCTAAGACACAACTTGTTTTTGGGATAAATTGGTGGATACAGATATCTTTGTCCTCGACTGTACTATACCTAGGGGGGATAGTATGGGGTACAAAGGGAGGTACCCAAGGGAATAATGTAATAATGGGATGGGCCATAGTAATAAATAAAGTGGTTAACCCGTATCGTGTAAGGGACCACAAGTGGTTAGCAATAATGTAATAAGCCCATTATATGAGATAGATGGTATTGAGGGAGCCATGGTAATGGCCCATGGTATTGTATGTATGAGGCCTATACAAAGGCTAGAGACGCCCATTGAGAGAGGACAACGAATATTGTATGAAAAATAATATGTCTTGTGCATTGTTCTCCTTCATTAAGAAGTGAATATATGGTGTTGCCCCACCTGAAGGGTTTGATTAATAAAGTAATGGATGGGGATATAAATGTCACAATTGGGCTAGATGAAATACAAGGCAAGATGTGAAGATTGGATCATATTGCAGACCGACTCAAAGATATCATCTGTGACCATAATCTTGTGGACATTCACCCTCCTAAACTAGCTCCTAATTGGGATAATGGCAGGTCGGGTGACATACATTTTGTAAAGATGCTCGATAGGTTTCTATTAAATGAAAATTTGATAAACAAGTTGTCAGGCCAGGAAGTAACTCCTATAGGCAGTAAAACTTATTCAATTCATTCCATTAGGTACGTTATTGTTATATAAAAAAGGGTGTGACTGACTGTTCACATTCCTAATTTAATTATTTACATAAATTCACCCAATCGTGAGGATTAAGTGTCAACATTCCCCCCCTTAATCTGAAGAGATGTTGGTGAGTCCAAGCATCGTTCTGGATCTTTCAAGATTTTCTCTTCCAAGCGCTTTGGTGAAGATGTTTACAATTTGCTCATTTGTGGAACAATGACGAAGATGGATTGTTTTGGCTTCAACATGATGTCGGATCAGATGATATTTAGTATTGATGTGCATTGTTCGATCATGGAACTTTGGGTTCTTGGCCAAATGTATTGCAGAGGTGTTGTCAATCATGAGTGGAGTTGATTGTACTTGTTTTACCTGCAAATCTTCAAGAACTTTCCTGAGCCACACAATTTCCTTTGTTGCTTCATCTGCTGCCACATATTCTGCTTCTGTTGTGGAATCTGCTGGAACTGATTGTTTGCATGATCTCTAGGAGACAGCTCCTGATCCAAGACTCAAAGGATATCCTGAAGTAGATACCCCAGTTTCTTTGTCTCCATCGAATTCTGAATGAGAGTATCCGATGAAACTGAAGTCATCCACCTATGTGTACTTGATTCCAAAGTCTTAAGTTCCCTTCAAGTACTTTAGAACTCTTTTTTGCAGCAGACCAATGTCCCTCACAAGGCTTTTTCATAAACCTAAAGAGGATTCCAATAGCAAATGAAATGTCTGGTCCAGTAGTAGTTAGGTAGTTGATACTTCCTACAAGCTGTCTATACTTTGTTGCATCCTCAAATTCCTTTCCTTCAATAGATGTGAGCATTAAGTTTTGTTCCATTGGAGTAGTAAGAGGATTGCACTCTATCATGCCACACCTGTTCAACAAATCTCCAATGTATTTCTTTTGAGAAAGAAATATGGACTTTGGATGTTGGGTTACTTCAATGCCAAGATAGTAATGAACATAGCCCAAATCAGTCATTTCAAAACTTTCCCCAATTCCTTCTTTATGGATGCAATGTAGCTTTCATTGTTCCTTGTCATTAAAAGATCATCTACATATACCACAAGAT
>APFE031415845.1:2323-17563 GCA_000404065.3 Pinus taeda | reverse complement strand
CTAATTTCACCATTACAAATTTATACCAAGACCACCTGAAACATATGAATCTATCTAAAAAGCACATATAAGAATGAAATAAAGATGCCAAACCCCAAACGATGAAATCGGGAACTAAAAACACAGAAATATAAGAATTGACTTCAAATCATTATTTTAAACATGGTTTTTAATTTTAAATATCTATTTATATATGATTTTTTTTCCATTAAGTTATATGTCAATTCAAAATAAGATTGACATCCAATGAATGGATTTGGATGTAGATGTATAAGCCACATGTTTTATTACATATCTGAAATATATATAGAGGGGTAATTAGAGGAATTGGTTATTGAATTGACTTAGAATTATAATCTCTACTTTTTATTTCTTATAAGGTGTATGGGTTTGACACTAAGAATTTATCATAGAAATCAGCATTAACAAGTCCATTTTACTTCTTCCATTTTAACGAAGACAACTATAGCTATAGCCATTATATTATTCTTTTGTCTGGGGAAAACTATTGTTACAGCTATGACATTCCTAATTAGTTCTATCTCATTTTAGACAATGTAGTTATTCCACTGAAACACATCATGTAGAATTTATTTAGCTGACATCATGATCTAACGTCGGAAAAATTGTCGGATTGTTGTTACAGATTTACAAACATTGCTAGTTCCATTAGCCATTGAAACGTTCAGGAGACAATCTTCCGTGTGTAGTGAAATTAGAAACTATTTTTTTGAAGTGGCAAATTGTTGACAATATGTTTCCAATTGCTTCTTTTTCTCAAGCAGTGGGAAATGAAATTGTTGAGAAACACAATAAAGTCCAAGTGTTGGCATGTAGCTAATTAAATAACTTGTTTTTATTAAAAGTTCAAACTCAATCATTAAGGATTCACTTTACGAGAGTCCAAATATCTCCATTTGAAATATTAAAAATAAGAGTGTACTAACAAAGAAAAATATCTTTAACCCAAACCAAAACCGTTATATCTCAAGGTCTACTATGAAATAATTTTTTTATTAATTAGATATTTTGCATTCTCTTTTGTACTTCTTGGAGAGTCTATAGGATTCGTTTTGAGTCACAATGTATTACAATATGCATTAACTATTTTATCACAATGTATTTCTTCAATGATGTGTCTCATCAAAGTACTTCTTCTAGACATGGAAACCTAGGCTACTTGTGAAGCAAAAATCATAAAAAGTAAACAATTGCATGTATTCCGAAAATTGACCTCCTTTTAGTCATAAGTTGATATTGTTAGAGCATCCAAGTATATTAAGATTGATAAGAAATGTGTAAATTCATGTTTTATTGTATGACCACTCTTTTGAATTTAATTAAAGTGTAAATCCAATGCGTAGGCCTAGAGTTTGTGAAATAAATAGGGAAGACACTACAAATATATTGCACTTGGTTGTAACTTGAAGATGATTTTACTGATAAAATTAATCACCATGCTTTATCATTATCGGGTTAAGAATCAAGATGAAAACAATCATACCATTCATAATTTGAAAGGAAAACAACCAACCTCAACTTCTACAATAAATTTGCAACTAATTCAAGTTATGACCCCTGTGAGAAATAAATGTCCATGCCAAGAAGAATGATGGAATAAATTTATACACCAATGTTGAAATACTTGATCAAAGTCAAAATTGGTTCACTTGAGAAAAAAAATGGGCTTGGAAAAAAGGTAACGATCATAAAAAAAAAATGCATAAAAATACTTTTTTGTCAATTAAATTAGAATATAAACCTAAAAGAAGATCAAATTAAATATCGTGAAAACCTTCTCATAGTACATTGGCATAATTTCTAGTTGGAATCAGATTTAGCAAATCAATGTAAGAAAAAGAGCTTGAAAAGCAAACTTTATAGACAAATTTTTGCATGTCAAGTGATTTTTTCTTAAAAAAGCACTCTCATGTGACCCATGAGCCTCTCAAAAAATTTGAGTCTAGAATTTTTTTTTGCATATTTTTGAAATTTCTCACCCCTAAGAGCTTGTTTTTGGGAAAATTACTCTATGAGTTCTCCAACACTAGAATAAACATTGACAAAAATCCCAACATAAAAACTTCATACTGCCCAAAAATGTTGGAAGGGAAGAAACACAATCAGGACAATTTACCCTAGGAAAGGCTACATAAGTATCCCAATAAAGCCTATTTTTAGGCCATCCCTATAAATAACATTTGAATTGAATCCTAGATCACTAAAATGATAGATAGTCAAAAGCATCACCGCAATAACTTAGTCTTGATTTACATATTTTGTATTTCACCGCTTCTACCAATATTATTATAATTTTACTACATTTGACAATCTGGTTGTCCTCCTTAAATGAGCTCCAAATTGTGCCCTCATGTAATGCTTACACCTTGCTTATTGGAATAAAGTCACCTTGTTTATTGGAATAAAGTCACCTTGTTTGACTATAGATGATGATCATATTGTAATAGTATCTAAATTTTAAGGACCGTTGTGTAGATATTATAATAATATAATGTCTATTTTTATATATGGTACGAAATAATAAAGGTTTTGTAAGTTTTGCTTGAAGGGGTAAAATAGTAGAGTCGTAGGGCTTCAAAGGGTCTTGAAAATATTTTGTATATTTATGTGTTTGTGTCAGATATAATCTTTACAGTCTTGTTTGTAATATACCATCACACGTTACTTGCTTCATAGTTGTGAGTTTTACGCAAGTGTGGACAGTAATACACAAGAATGAGAAATAATAAATTGATACATTCATTATTTAGTGATGTAATGTATCATTACATTGTAAGAGAAGAAAGTACATGACGTAACTTCCAAATATATGACCATTTAACCACTATTTTCATTACAAATGAAGTAACCCATCATTACGTTGCTTTATTAGCAAGACTTTATTATTTGCCTAAATCATAATCAATAGGTCTAATTTTTAATTATGACCATTATTTCGAACACCCATTTGTAATGGTCGATTTAGGTGTTTTGTTCCAACTTTGAACAAGAAAGGTTTTTGCGACCTACTCCAAGATAAGGTCTTCATTAAGTCACTAGAAAGTCTCACCTTTTGGATATCGACAATTCACTCACTGAGAGACATCAGCAACTCCACACAATTATCTTCTCTTTACACTGATGGAATATCGTTTTTCTAAGATGAAATTGCCTTTGTGATGCCCAAGTGCTACATCATCTCTTCTTTTATTCTCAGTCACAAAGGTTCCCTTATTTATTCCCAAGTATTCACTCATTTCTCTCTTTTTTTCTAATTTCCACATACACAAAAGAATTACTTATCTTCATCATCAGGATGTCTCACTTTTGTCCAACTCTGTGTGTGATTGGAGTCCCTCAGCGTCTTCTCTAATCAAAGAAATCCCTCAACTCCTTCACCCACTTCCTTGGCTTCTCTTTATTGTGGCTATGGGGACATGTGCATTTTGTACACACAGAGCATGGACAAGAATACACATAAAAATGACAAATAGTGCATTGATTCATTAATTATTAGGTGATGCATGTCTCATTACATAAAACTTAACCATTTCACTACTACATTAAACAGTTCATTATTACATCGCTTAATTATAAAGACTTTATTATATAGCTAGATCCTAATTAATAGGCCTAAGTATGACCATTATCTCTAGCAATAACTTCCTAAGTTTGTGTTGGATTATACTATTCCTCTATTTACATTCATGGAATGGTATCCGAGTGGACTGGGGCAAGCAAAAAGGAAACTCTCATTTTGGAGGATGAAGCTAGGGATCCCTAATAGTGAGGTTTTATTAATTTCAATATGTAGTAATTTTTAGTTTGTATAAATCTGCTCTGTAAATATTTTCCTTTTTATTGCTGAGACATTTGCTAGATATTTTAAGGCATTAGGTGCATACTAGAGTTTATTTCCACAAAACAAGATTTTGTAAATAAAGAAGTTAGTGTTTGAAGTTGTGAAAACAATGAGAGAAACAAAAGAAAAGGAACAGACAACGAGAAATTGGATCTATGGGTGATAGAAGAAAAAATAGTTGAATGAGGAAGAAAATAAAGTGAAGAATGTGAGAACTACCTGCATAAGTGTGAAGAAAGCAGACAACAAATAGTAATAATGTTGTATGAAATGCAAAAGAGAAGGATGACATGGATAACATAATGTAAAATCATAAAACATAATAGAGATAAACATAGCATGAACATGATAAAAGAGGAAACATGAAAGAAGAAAACAAAAGCAGATAACAACAAATAAGTGAACGATGTGAACATATTTGAAACAAATGAGAAGTGAACACATGCAAAACAACTTATTGACTAAAAAATGGAAGGGTGGTTTGGTAGAGCCAATTGATCAACATAAAAGGGCACCACAGGCATAAGAAGGAAAAGGGGCACAGTGAAGTGAAGTGAAGAAGATTTTGAAAAACTAAATATTGCATAGGCAGGGTGGTACACTTAAGGAAAGTGACACTCACCAAATACAAAGTAGCCTAGATAAGGTTTATGCAAATTCACGTCCCATCACTTTTTATTATACAAACGAACATTCATTGC
The DNA here is from genome assembly GCA_000404065.3 of Pinus taeda. NCBI lineage: Eukaryota > Viridiplantae > Streptophyta > Pinopsida > Pinales > Pinaceae > Pinus > Pinus taeda. The sequence goes on along the minus strand of APFE031415845.1, from coordinate 13,000 downwards.
ATGTTCACTTGATGAGCATCATATTTGATCACATCCCCATCTCAAATTCAATGCATAGTAGTAGTGATTGTCTATATGAAGCTCACTCTTCCATGCTCAATGCTTATTTGCTCGAGTTCCAAGTTTTTGAAATGTAGTTACTAGTGTTTTCTCTTTGGTCCCCACCCTTGTAGGCAGAGATTGGGTGGATGTCTTGGTGTGGGGCATCCATTCTCCACATGGTCAAATTCCTTCAAAGGTTGGGTAGGATGGTTGTGAGACTTCAGAAGGGAAATGAAAACTAAGTTTATATTAGCCTTTAGGTTTCTCAACAAATATTGGAGGACCCTTTAATGATGTGTGTCAATGGGAGTTCCATGACTTGGAATTTTTTGTATAGGGGATTGATGCGTATAAAGACAAAGGAAGTTGGATTAGCTCGTGTATGCACTAGATGGACAAGGAAGATGTGCTCACCAAACTCTGTTTTCAACAATAAAAAATGCAGTGACAAATTTTAGAGGATCCTAACCTTAACAGACCCTAGTGGCACTAGTAACATTATAGAAGATGAGATGGAAAACCAAAAAATATTTGAAGATCAATTTTAAAGAATTTCCACTTTTGTAGGCTTTGACCCATTGCAGGATGCTACCATGGAGCTTATCCATCGTATTTTTCTCCATTAAGTAGAGGCCCTTGGGAGGAACTATATACCCAAAATTGGAGGTATAGATCCATGAAGGTACTCGAGGATGAAAAATCACTAAGTCTTAATGGTTTTCTAATGGAATTTTATAAATAGATGTGGCCTATGGTGGGCTCTAATTTTTTGAAAATGTGCCATGAATATATCAAGGGTGGTGGTGTAGGGGAGTTGGTTAATGATGCCCTCATAAAATGCTTTCCAAAAGTTGTTAAAAGATATGATAGGTGGGTCACGGTATCCAATCACCTTGTTGAATGTCTTCTATAAAATTCTAACCAAATCCCTAGCTAGGAAGATGTAGTTGTTGATCCCATTGATAGTTCATAAGTAATTGGTAATATTTATTGATGCCATATATATTTTGGATAGTCTTATCACTCCCTAAAAATGCCTAGAGTGGGCTCACAACACTAGTTAAGAGGCCCTTCTTCTAAAGATTTATTTTGATAAAGTCTATCATAGAATCAAATTGGACTTCATCCTTGACATGTTGTATTGGTTGGGATTTCGCTCTATGTACCATTAGCCTATGGAGACAATCTTCTAGTGATATTATGCATGATTTAGTGTGAACAATGTGCTATTATTATTATTGTTTGTGGCATTGCAACACTCCATCCACCAAGAGTGTATGTTGGCGATGTATCTCCATGAGATTGCAATGGATGTTATTAGTTACCTGTGGAAAGTAACAACGCTACAAGGGAAAATCATAGGTATCTACTTACAAACAATAACTAACTCGTTAATGTCCATTTTTGTCGATAACTAAGCTCTCACACCTAAACTGACCCAACAGTGCATGGAGGGTATGAAGTTATAGTTGGATAATTTTTGCAAAAGGTGTTGCAACAGTTGCTAGTAAAGAGAATCACACAATAATTTTTTAATGGGAAATAAGATCCCCTGCACTTATTGAAACTGAAGTGGTAGTGCATCAAATCAGTGGTGATCGTTCGATATTTGGGCATACCCTTTGACATCCAAATTTCTATTATGAATCAACAAAGATGGATTATGGAAATTTTGAAAAGAAGCTTTTGGCTTGGTCCATTCTTGACTTTCCCTTGCTTGGTGAATCTCAATTGTTATCAGAATCTTTGCATTAGGACATTTGTATTCCTCCTCACATCTATTCCTTCCCATACAACCTATAATGTTGTGAAGCATGTACCTAGAAACCTATTATATCTATGAAACTAAGGATCTTTATGAGTTGGTTAGGGACCCTTCTAATTTGGTTCTTATTTAATAAAATATGGAGACTTGGAGATATGATGGAGTGTTGGCTAAGGAGTTTCAATTCCATTTGGAAGGATCATGTCTCCTTGAAACATCAAAACTTTGGGGGGTTACTACTTCATCAATGTTTGGTTGTGAAGAGTTGGTTCCATAAAGTTGGCATTACTAATGTGTGCATTGTATGATAAGTACGAAACAACTCTAGCCTCAAGGGATAGCTTGATATCTTGATTGGTAGAATATATTTTGTGAAAGTTCAAGTTCTTAGAATCAAATCCCATGGAGTCCCTTGGGGTTACTAGTCAATGATTTAGTTTGTGGTTACTACAATGCTCCATCTGTTCCAAATTGGATCATTATACTATTTTTCATCCATCTTGATTATATTGTTTGTATTAAGTTAAACGTATCCAATTAGATGCATCATGTTATGACATGAGCTCCTATGCTAGTTTTAAGAGCCTGGTAATCTCAAGGTTTGTTGGCTCTGTTTATGTCCTAGTAGATGCCTGGAGTTCTAGAGCAACACAACTATTGGGTTGGTAATTTTTCACTCTCATCACACTTTCAACCTTCATTTATTTTTTGTCAAAGGATACTTATATGTGTCTGCCAAGTAAGACCTATGAAGGATCTTGATGCCAAAGTAGTGACCAATATATCATTAAGTAAAAATGCACATAATAGAAAGCAAAGAAAATCATTGCTAACATGTCATTGTGGATTGGAAAAGTTGATGAACACATGATTATATTAAGTCGTATCTAAATCTTTGGCTCGAAATGTCTTCCACCTTCTTTCATATCAATATAATCATACAGAAAAGAGCAACCTTGATTATTTGTTTTAGCAGCTTTAATGTCTTATTTAGAATTCAAATGATCGATCACAATGGTGTGCGAAAATTTTATTGAAAACCCTAGATCTATATAGAGATCCCTTCTCTTGCAATATCTCCAATATCTACTCTACATAGGCATCTATCAATGCAACCCTAATGAAACACAACATAATATCATGCACATGCCTATTTTCTCCAAATGGAAAATTGTTAGGGAAATAAACTTCCTTATTGTCTATAAATTTTCTTGGTAATTAGACCTAAGGTACCCCTATGAACGTATCCATTGTTTCCATTTGAGTTGGAGCAATAGAAACTAAAAATACACAAGCTATTGAAGCTAAAGATTGTTCCAAATGTAGTCCAAAGAAAAACACTATTATATCTTTCATATTATTTTCTAACATTGGTTTCCATCAAGAACAATATCCTAAGCATTCCTCTGTGTAACAATCTAGTGTTTTCTTAACTTAAGATATGCTTGATCTATATTAAAGGCCCTATCATGTTCATATTCCTCTTCTTTTGAATATTTTGTTGGTGTCAAGTATTCCCACATCTTGAGCCTTGGGATGTGAGGTAGTGTACAGTAGAACAGAGATTAAAGATATTGAATTTCATGCTCCTTTCCCTAGTATAAGATTTGCTAAAGCCATTGATCAGTACAAATTTGAAAAACCAAACCTCCACTTCAAAATAGAGTTAGTAATTTTTCTAAAGTTTGAATCATGTTTCTCCTTGACTGATCAAGTCCCTTGCAAAATGCTCATAACAAGAACCTCATGGCTCATATAATTGATCTCATTGTGATGTGTTCTCAAAAGGGGAATATATAGACCACTTGTGCATTGTGTGATCACATTTTATCACCAATTAACAAGCCTATTCCAAACATGAATCTCTGATAGGGGGAAAACTCTTACAGGACCATATAATAAAATTTGGATATCAACATGATGCTTCTAAAGGAAACAATCTTATCATCATGTATCTAAAATATGGGTTTATGAAGAATGTTATAAATGTGTTTGACATAATTCCTCAATGACATAGCCTATGCTAAGCCTACATGGAGTTGATAGAGCACATAAATGAAATTTGTAGTGTATCCTTCAATTCAGAGTGCAAGAGACATAACATGACTAATGCCTTGAAACTTCACAACAGGATGTTACAAAGTGGGATAATTTTTTTGTGTATACATACAAGGCTTTTATTCATGGCTTTTAAAAGTTTGTGAGATAAATGAAGCATCAGAGGTCCAATTTAAAATGATGATTGTAGGTTTATGCCTAATTTTATTGTTTACTTATGGCTAATTTATGGCTATTGTTTCCAACACAATGAAGAGGAATCTCTAAAGCTTCTTGATGATTTTTTCGAAAGAAATTTATCTGAAGATGTTTTTTATATAGTAACACCATTTGAGGTTAGGAAACCTAAGAAGGGACAAAAAAACAATCAATAAAATGTTTGGAGGGGTCTTGTTGGTGATGCCCTTATTTATACTACTCTTATTTATACATACTTGGGAGAAAGTGAGAGAAATAAAGCTTTAGAACTTGCAAAAAAATGGCTTAAAAAGGATTTTGGTCAATCTTTAAAAAAAAAAAAAAAAAAAAAAACTATTTTTGATGTATTATTTAGATATAGATGGAAAACCCGAGGTTTTCTAGAATGGGCTGATAGAGAGAGGCTAGGTTTTCAAACTTGTTTATTAGAATGTGAGAACTATTGCACAAATTTCCATTTTCAGTATGCTATTTTGAAATGTAAGTTATAACATTAAGATTGTATGATCTCTTTGAGTAAAATATTTGTTGTCTAATAGCTTGGGATGCCTCTCTAGAATTTTTTGAATGGTTTTTCCAACACAAAAGGAAAGTACTTTAATATTGTTGAAAAACGAACTAAATGGTTCAATGATTACATAAGAGAATTGTAATTAACGTTGCACTCAAAGGCTTCTTCAAAAATGAGATACATAAATTTGGGCTTGCAAAGAATATCAGAATAAGTCCATGCCATCAACATCTCAGTGTTTAATATGGGGAACTTAGGTCGCCCCATTTCTGGGGCCTAGTTTCATGGAGAGAACACCCTTGCAGAAGTGGAACTCAGAGATTTAGGATAATTTCAACTAGTTGTAAAGTTAAAATTGTCCAAAAAAATCAAGGTACTTTTAGTGCTAGATATCCCATGCTCCATTTATCAGTTTCCTATGTAGAAATCAATATGGTTCAAGTTTACATAGAGAGGTTGATATAATGTTTAAATTTATTAAGCTTGTGACATTGCATTTCATGCAATGTATAAATGAAAGTTCTCAGGAAAATTAAATTGTAGCATGCTTTTTGGGCCAGTTTTAACGTTTCTTGAGTTTAAAAGAAGCACTTTCACAAATCTAGGAGGTTGTTAATGCAAACTACAAACATCTTTCAATGTTGTTCTATGCATTTTTTTGTTTTTCTCTAATAGAATAAATTGTAACCTAAGGAAAGGAGTTGCACAAAAGATCCAAAAGAAAAACTTCCCTGAAGCAATGATGAAGTCAGTGAGCAAAAAAATGATGTGAAGATGCTAGCAATCAATTTCCCAAAGGTGATTTTGTATACTCTTGCCAGAACTGAAGGTTGTATCCCACTATCCAAAGAATGTTCTTTCAACTACACTTGGTATGCTAATAAATGCTTTTGGGAAAAACTCACAGCCTGTTTTGCATAACTCACTAGAAAATGTACTTATTGAACAAGTATTGATTAAGCTTTTCAAGGCTTGATCAGCTTTTCTAGTTTGAGAGCATACAATAGAAGCTATTGCTAGCTTGTATGGAAATAGCTACTTAAGTGGCAAGCTCCAAAATGAAGAAGAAAAGTGTTTTCTAGTGGGTTTACGTATAATGGTTGCAGATGATGTTCAGGAGGAACTCATAAGGTCTCTTAAAATTCTCTACAACAGTGCAAATAATATGTGTCATGCCATTTAAGGCAGGGAAGTAGTAGAACGTTTGATTTTTCTTCTTGCCCTTTCTTCAAATAGTAGCAAGAATGTGCAGTGGCCTTTCTTTGTATGTTGTCAAATGAAAATGATGAAGGGAAATGGGAAATTACTGTTACAGGTGGCATACCTCCTCTAGTCTAGATTCCGAAGATTGGATCTTCAAAAGTGAAAGAGCACTCTAAAAATGTTATTGTTAACCTCTTTAATCGTAGTGAAGATATCCATTCATGTTTTGAAAGTGCAGATGATGTACTTGCATTTATTGGGTTATTGAAAAAGTGGTAGTCCAAGTCAAAATAAATTACTACAAATATACTGAACCATCTCATCCATAAATCAAATAGTAGCAATATCAGCCAACTCATTACTTTTCTAACTGGTGAGTTACCAAAAACAAAAATTCATGTTTTGGAGGCCTTAAGATCTCTACTAAAGATAGTACTAGAAATGAAGGAATTGAAACAGTGACTAAAATCCTTTGTTCTAATAATGACAATACTTGAGCTAAATTTGCTTTAGTTCTTGCTGCATTATTTAACTGTAGGAATTATTTATGTGAAAGAAATATTGTAATTAAATACAATGGACTAGTCCTAAGACTCCACAATGCACAATCAAAATATATTTTGATTGAAGCAACATGTTGTCTTGCTACAATTTTTTGTTAATAAAACAAAGCCAAGAAGGTGTGAAGCTATTGTTATCCATTAGTTAGCCTTGCAAAATTTTCAGTGATGTTTTTAGAAAATATGATCATGAATTTTCCTGCATATAGGGTACTCATGAGATGTTGGTCTGAATAAGGAGAACTTTTTAGAGCTCTTGGAGATGAGATGTGGATGTTTTCCCATCTTTTTGAGCAAGAAATTTATGCTTGATTTTTGAAATGCTAATATATAACAAGAAGGATTGAGTAATCTCTTGACTTCATCCATGAGATCAAGGCAAAAAGTCTTTTGCCTAAGCCCAAGAGTTTCCATATACTAGTTAAAGAGTGTGCAAAAAATGGAAAAATGGATTATGCTATGCAGTCAATGTCATGAAAATGAAAAATTGCATGCCTGATGAAAATGTTTATGGCATCCTTATTGATGATTACTTGAAAACAGGCTAGTTGAAGAGAGGATTTGATACAATGCATATCACGAAAGGACTAGTTTGAATTCCTATTGTTTCTAGCTACATTGCCTTGGTTTAGCATCTTTTCAGGGAAATAAAATACAAAGAGGCTTATAAATTAATAGGTACCTTTGGGAAATGCAATCATGTTGTTATGAACGTGATGCTCTAATTACCGTAGCAATGATTGTTGGAGAAGTAAGCTAGGGCCACACTTCTAAAGTGCGGGAATTTTTCAACGCCACAAAAAGTGTGGAAACCCATTCTATATTCATTTGTCTAAGAAGGTTGACTCTTCAATTCTGCTGGATATTAACAATCATGGGAAAGTTTATCCTGAACGAGGAGACACTCAGTGAATGTGTCTGAGTCAACAAAAATTGCACTGTTTGTCAAAGTTTCTCCACAATTTCAATACGACTTTTCCTGTGCAACTATTGTTTTAAAAGTTTTGTTGCTTGGTTATAGAACCCCGCTAAAGGAGAGTTTTATATTGAAAGGATATGTGTGCCCACGAGAATGTGCCTCATTTAACGAACTTGGGTGCCATTCTTGATGAGAGTTTACCTTTGTAAAACCTTTGCAATGAATTTTGGATATTTTCAGAGATTTATGCCCTCTAAGCCATTGAGAACCAGCCCACACTTAATTATTTTTCTCAGGATTTCGTTCGGCAATTGTTGAGAACTAAATGCCCTCGATTAAGCATTTTGACCTTTATTCTACCATACATAACTTTAGACACCAATAGAATAGAAAGAGAAGTGCACTCCAAAATCTCTAGAACTTCGTTCATGAAACATGCAATTACAAATTTATCTCATGTCACAGATATTTGCGGAAGAATTCATGAAATTAGTACCTTCATGAGTTCAAAATCTTGCCCAAATTGTAATAATGTCAAATTTCGCTTCCATGACAATGCAGCCAATGGAAAAATCTAGCTCCAATTTATCTAGGGCAGCACCAATCCCAAAGTTAACTTACACAACAATGCAGTCAATGGTGAAATCTCACTCCAATCTAGCTAAGGCGGGTTTCTCACCACCTAAACTAATTTTCCTAATGGTTTTTTCCGACACAGTAGCTTCACAGGATTCCAAACTCTCTGAGAGTTAAGGAGGGTTTCTCACCACCAAAAATAATTTTCCCAATGGGTTTTTGTAGCCTCATAGGATTCCAAAATCTCTGAGAGTTCTCTTATTCAAAAATACAAATGACCAAAATGAGGAGAATTCTCATTTGCCCTTTTTACAACTTCTTTTCGTTTCTCACCTTTTATTTTCTTAAAATTATATATATTTTTTTCAATTTCCCTCTTTGTTAAAAAAAAAATATTTTCTTCATTTTCCCCTCTTACTTTATAAAAGCTACAATAAGCTAAAGTGGGAAAGGAAATTGCTTCGAAAATACAAATGACCAAATCACCAAAACTAGGAGAACGCTCATTTTCCCTTTTTATAACTTGTTTTTCATTTTTGGCCTTTTATTGTATTAAAATTATTAGTTTCATCAATTTTCCTCATATTTTTTTTTCATTTCCCCCTCTCATTTTATAAAAGCTAACATAAGCAGGAGTGGGAAAGGAAGTTGCAAAGTGAGTGAATGATAATGATATGTTGTTTAAATATTACATAAGTTTTTTAATTAATTTGTAAAAAATAAATAGAAGATTTATGGAAAAATGTCTATGGCTAATGTAATAACATGATCTTTAAGATGACTAAGAATATTTTCACATACTTTAAACTGTGTGAAGATAGGGGTTTTTTGAGTTGGTAAAATACTATGAGTAGTGATAAGATTGGTGGTACAAGTGCTAATATTGCCATGTTTTGGATAATTATAAGGGCCCTCCTAAGTAGGACATGGCTATGGGTGTATTGTGTCTAACCAATTCTTTCAATTTGAGAGTTAATGTTTGGAAAAATGAACATCTTCCTTTATGCTTGAACCCTCTATACCTATTGATAGAAGGTGATGTTGAAGGAGTGTATAAGGAACATGTGGTTTTCTTGGCCTCTATGGAAGGTTTATGGTTCATTGGAAATAGTAATGATGTAAAGTCATTAGAAGTTGAGGAAAAATGTGTTCTTAGTTGTTGGGGAATATATTGCAGTCAACAAAATCCTTGACCTTTCAAAATGAACTTTGGCATGAAATTTTATTAGCAAGAGGGTAGGGATGGAATACTTTTTGAGATAGATAAAGTAGACTCGGAGTTCAAGTTTATGCTATATACTAGCAACTCATATAGTAAGAAGAGAGATGCATTCGTTTTGTCTTTTGGAACGAAAAAGACATAGTTTCTATATCAAATGAAGTTTGGTTTGCGGATAAGTCTTATTTGTCTATAAAACCCCACCACTCCTTTTTTATGCTAGGGATGAGACCATGTCAGACACCCTAGTATGTATAAAACTTCTTGGACTCCCCTTAGAACCCTAGACTATTCCAGATTTATGCAAAATTGAAAACAACCTAGGAAAAAGAATTCTCATGGATGACATCTTTGCTTGTGAAAGATAAAGGTCAATTGTAAGGATATTAGTTGATATTGATGTAACTATAGGTATTTTTGAGACAACTGAATTGGTTATTAGAAAAATTCAATTGTTCTTTACAAACACTTTCCCAACCCCTGATCAATTTTCACATTTTTGTGTTGTACGTGGTGTCCATACTTGTTGGTCCTTCATTTTTTCATAGTAAATGTTGGAAATAATACAGAGAGGGGGGGTGAATCAGTATTATCAGATCAGATAAAACTTTTCAATTTCATACTCAGATTCATATATGCTACTTCAATTAAGTGAACCCGCGTGTACACGCGATTGTGTCTAAAGCAACTAGCGTATACCCAGAGATCTTATAATTTAGTTAGCTTAATCTTCAGTAAATGCATCAGAACATTATTAAGCATATTAATAGTAAACAGGTGCAGTATAACAGAACAGAACATCATACAAGAGCCACACACATGAACACCATGATATAAGGTGGAAACCCAATGTGGGTGAAAACCACCTGCTGCAATTCGTTTCTTTCTTCTTTAATGAGAAACTTCTTCTACAATGTACTGGTGCAGTCCTTTACCAGTATGCAGGCTAGAACCTGCAGAGGGCTACAACCCTCTCTCGTTTTCCAACTACTTCTGGAAGGGAGCTACAACCCCCTCAGCTCTTGTACTAGCTGATCCATTTACTAGTACGTAGGTGTTGACCCTACAATCTTCAGGGACCACGTTTCATCAATTTTCAGACTGGATCCAAGAGTACAAAACAAACATTACTACAATACAATCACCAACTTATACTTGCATCATAATTCATTAAACAACCCAATACTGAATCACTGCAACCCTGTCATCAAGTACACAGAAACAAAACCAGAGCCCAGAACTCTGCAACAACCACCAGAATCAGCAGCAACCTGAAATATCAAATCTTATTATGCATACGCTACTTCACCGTACCAAAACCGCGTGTATACGCGCTTTCACCAAAGGCAACCCGCGTGCATATCTAGAAATCGATTCTTATGCCTTCGCTGTCAGATCCGACCCGTGCCAAACGTCCCGAACAGATAACAAGCAATACCATATCCTCTCACTTCATCAAACACACCACACTCTTTGCCTAATGATCTTTTCCTTATATAGCCTTAGGCCCTTCACAATACCACAGGCCAAAACCATAGCAACACAATACCATCCACCTCGAAACTAGGGATCAACACATCCGTCGAGACACCATGGTCCAAAACCATAGGCACAACTTCCAAGGAC
>APFE031415832.1:5589-21202 GCA_000404065.3 Pinus taeda | reverse complement strand
GTGTCCAAATTACCAATTGAAGGCATGTTTCATGGGGCATCTTTGTCTCTAGACTACAACTCGAAACTGGATGTGGCAGGTTATGGCTCAGGCTCACTTGATGTGACTTTGAAGCTTGTAGATGACCATCATTTCCCCCCCTGTCAGATACAAGGTGAGAAAATGGAGAAAACTAAACTGCAAGACTATTCAATACTCTGGAACAAGTTCTGACATGTGTTTGGAATATCTTCTTGGCTTTTGATGCCCATTGCCAAGAAGCGATCCATCCAAGATGAATCTTTGTTCTTGCAAGACATTTGTTTCTGAAGCATCTGTGTAAAGAATGGCTAGTTTTATGACAGTGCTTACATGGATGAAGATCAAAACAGTGATCTGTCAGATGGCCAACTCAGTCACAGTGTTGGCATTTTACAATCTGTTGTTATTGTTGTTGCTGCTGCTGTGGAAGAGAGGAAGAGTCTGGAACAGCTGGAGGTGAACTGTCATGAGGAGCAGGTGAACTTTCATGAATGAATCCAGCACTCTAAAACTGAATGGGCTTGGCATAGTCTGGAATATGAAAGGACAAGTCCTTGTCATATCCAAGACCAGTCCTGTGCTTGTTGTGGACAAGTTATTCCCAAGGTCTGATGATGGGCTTGGGAAGTGCAGACTGAGTTTCTGCATCTGCATGTACAATTGCTGCTTTATTAGGCAGTGGATCTGAATGAACTTCAACAATATTGTCTCGCTGTTTATGGGTGTTTGTTTCATTGTTCTGAATAGAAATAGGTTCAGAATGATGACTCCACTACTGTAATTCTTCCTGTTGCAGTTGTGATTCAAGCTGCAAAAACTCTATCTTTTCTTATGCATGTTGTAGACATGTTTGAATGTCTGAAAGAGAGGCTTTGTTAATTTTGACTGTGCTGTCAGCAGTGGACTTGATTAGAGTTTCTAGTAACTCTAATAAGCCATGAATTTTCACCATTATTCGACCAAACAAATGAGCAAAGTGTTAAGAAACCAATTGCACAGTGTTTCTTCGCAATAAATGTCTTTTTTTTTTTGCAAAACAGATGATATCAAGCAGTATTCAAGGAAAACCCCATCAATGAGGAAAAGAAGAATTCTTTATAGCATGAAGGCTCAATTGTTTGTTTACAAAAATGTGTTTACAATCAGCGAGAATCAGTGCAGCACTTTACCAATACACCACCGTGGGAAAACACACCATTAACCACTTTGCATGTTCAGAGGTTGATTCTCGATGGAGGAAATATGGAAGATGCAATTCATGAGATGGAGATAATGTAGTAAAAATACCATACCATAGATAGCTTACTAATGTAATAGACAGAGTTAACTTAGCTCAAATAAATAAACAACCTACACAGCTACACTGCCAAGATATTGTTGATTCTTATGATCGCATTTGGGATGTTGATCAAAACTTTTCACCAAGCCATCTCACTGGTGGGGTTTGATATACCAGTGAAGATAAATAGTTCTGGAGTTTCAGAGAGCCCTCCTGATGTTGTGCTTCAATCAGCAAGGATATTGGTCCGAACATATACCTTATCTTACAACTTCCAACTTGACGAGGAGGCAAATTACCTTGTAATTGCCTATTTTGCCAGGATTTTACCTGTGCAATCTTCTTTTCATGTATTGGTTAACGAAGATATTTTAGCAACCAATTACACTCTCCAAAGCAGTGAGACAGGCACAATTTCTTTCATTTCAAACAATATCTCTGTGATTAATATCATAATCCACAATGTCAGCTTTCATCCACAAATCAATGCTCTAGAAGTATACCAGATAGCTGGCATCCCTCTAGGAAGTTCACAGAGTCAACTAAGAGAACTAAGAGATCCTCCAGAATGGCATTTAGAGGATACTATCTTTGCATCTTGTAAACCAAGAAACAAAAATCCTTTTTTTCGGCGCGCATCACCCACAGTTCTTATCCAATTCCCAACAATGACAGTCATACAATATATATCAATCTGTAGTTAATACTCTATACGCGCAAGGTTATTGCAAATATAATCGGAAGATATACCCTCTAGGATAGAAGGCAAGAAGTCAGTTATAATGCGGCGGGACAAATCCGGTAAGGAGTATAAATCTTAGTGTAAGCTACCTTAGTTGTGATCTTTGTCAAAATAAGTTGCGTATGACTAAGAGCAGAAAGCCAACAAATATATGTGCATTACAACATTCTTGCCTTGAGTTTTACTATTGCTAAATGGATATGTGCATACACAATGGAGATATATAAAAAGAATTATCAATTTCAATCTTAACAAGTCGTCAGGTGCCCTGCGAGGGAAACTGTAGGTTCAAGGGCATTGGCTGGAGAATTAAATTTCCATGCAAAAATAGTGCCATATTCTGTTCCAGCAAAAAGCATTTGCATTTGATTAACGACAACAAGGGCATGAACTTGTCCCCTGGGGCTATCTAAAGATTTTTCTGTGGACGTGAGAGTATTCCAAGCCTTGACAGTGTTAGAAACACCAACAAAAATCCAAGGACCTCCACTGATGAGGCATCCAGCTTCGCTCACACCATGTAAAGTAATATGTGTACCCTATCTTATATGGCAGTCCCAGACCATAAGCTTGTTGTCTTGCCTAGCGGAATAGAGTTTGTCAGCAGCGCCTAAATGAGAAGGAAAAGCAATCCCTCGAATAGCCTTGTTACTGTGGCCAATGACCTTTGTCAAGAAAGTGACATCGGAGCCTCCAACAACATGGGAGTGCAGATTTTTGCAGTCATCTCCTGTGTGCATGCAATTGCCTGCGATCCAGTAACGATAGGCTTTCTGAATCTTTTTCCGAGTCTGACCTCTCCCCCGTCTATCCCTGTCTTCTTCATTTTTCTTTGGAGCTCCTGATGGTCTTATGTATACATTTGACAATTCTGTTGACTATCCAGGCCATTTTTAGATCTTTATTGTTACGGTTGGATCGGTGCTTCACGCTTAAATCCACAAGATTTCACTGTTACCTTTGCTCCATCCTTAGAACGATGTGGTTGCTTCTATACACAGAACATATTCCTCAACGCAGGATAATCAATGATCTAGCGGAATGCAAACTCCGTAGCCTAGAGGATGCCTAATAGACAGTGACCTTCACTGCCAAACTGCACTGCGAGACCTGGTTTCTACAGCTCGAACCGCAACGGAACTCTCAACGCATCCAGATGAACAGGCTACCAACGTTTAACAGAATGTTAGGTGAATGTCCGGTGACAGTTTAATGCTAGACGCAGGTCTTATAAATGGAATATAGCAGAGGCAGCAGCGTTTAAGGCAAGCAACGTAGCAGTAGCAGGCTTGACAGATGGTCTTGACAGAAAAGGTCAGACAACTGACACCAACAATTATATGGGCAGTGAATTTATGAAATGCTTATACACAAAGAGCATAGGTATGGCAGGCAGAACGCAGATAAAGGAATATGGAGGAGCAGCGCAAGTATATGTAAGAGGTGGCAGCTAGAATTTAGCTGAGAAAATATTCATAAGTGATGGTAGAAATGACCTACACATAAAGACTATAAAACAAATGGTTCAAAGAAATTATGCAGGGCAGGAATACGCCTACTCTGATACCATGTTAAACACACATGGGCAGCTAGAACAATATGAAAGATAAACATGAGAATACATTTTATTAACAACTGATATACATTTATAGTACATTGTTGTGACCATTGGGTTTCACATCCCAAGGTCTCTTGGACTACTTTGTCTATTCAGCTTCCACACTAACCCATTTAGGATTAGGTGTCCAACATTATCCATCAGTCACAATTAGATCTTGGTTGTTGATGCTCCATCGAGAGATTATAAGAGAAAATCGATGGGGTGGAGATGGACACAATTGAGTGAGTTATCTTGGAAAATCAAGATACCAAATTCATAACTTCAGTGAGGGCACAGTTTGAGCGAGAGGGATAGAATCAAAGTGAGGGAGAAACAAACAATTTGGGAAGAGGATTCTAGATAGTTTTCTAGTTTTTCTCCAATGTTGAATTGGTAGGAGACATGAGGTCAACTATCTACAGAAAGGGCCACAAAAGCCTCTGTGAATTGCTAGAAACCCTAGTGTGAGTTGTTAAAGGAACCATAAATAAATATCTAGAGGCATGATCTATTTCTGGAAGGTAGTGCGAGTAGTTTCTAGTGATAGAGAGAGGCATGATGACTCACTTGGATCCAATTTGCAGGTAGTGCAAATTTCCCAGGGCCAACAATGCGAATTTTAGTGTGGGGTGGGAGCATGCCAGAAGGGGACAAATATATTTACAAAGGAGATCCTTGATCTCCTTATTATTTTGGCTAGAAATTTGTTGGAGGATCGCTAGTTGGGCATCCAATTGATTTTAATCTCAAATTTGTGGCATAATAATAAAATAAACCCTTGTCTGTTGCAATGATTTTCCCTTCAGGCTTTTACAAGGATGTCTAGTAAAAAATATTTGTGTTGATTTTTATGTGTGCATCCATTTCTTAGTTCCTAAATTTTACTTTTGTAACATATTTTTATTTTGAAGAATGCATCAGTGATTGAATAATAATTATTTCTCGTAAAAAAATAAACTACCAATAGTTATAATATTAAACTCCTTTTGATGCATTCGTAGAAATTGCACATGGTATTAGAGAATTATTAATTAGATAGGAGGCTCAAAAGTGAAATATAGTGAGATTGTGTAGTTTTAGAGCGAGATTTGAAGTGGGGGGTCTATATATATGTATATTAGGCTAGGGGTGTCAATTGTTGGGCATAAATTGATTTCGATAGGCAGAGTGTTGGAAAATTTTCACTTTTCTTAGAAGAAGAGTTTCAAGTAGTGTGGTTGTCAAGAAGAAATTATGGTGAGTATATCAGTTGGTTCATTGAGAAGATCTAGGAACAAAATATTTACAACAAGGATTGTAGTTGAAAATCTACACAGGGCATGAAGGAAAAAGTACACAAAGGAAATTTCTAAAATTTCTTAGAGGCTTTAGAGTTTTTAGGAGGAGGTCTGTGATTTCTAGTTGTAGTAAGTCATAGAAGACTTACCAATTCATCTAGTGCATAATGCAAGAGCAACAATACATGTGCCAAAATCACTAGAAGGAATTTTGGAAGGTATAGCATGTTACCCAATACATGAATAACAAGTAGTGTAAGTTCTGGGAAGGACAAAAGAGGCGAGTACAAGATCAAATCTACTAGTATAGGAATATATATGTGTGTTCTAGACTGAGTGCGAGTAGTAGTAGGAAGGCTGAGAAAGAAGGAGAAGGAGATTATCCACACTAAAAAGGAGGTTGTAGGAAACATACATTTGACATTGTATGTGTAACTCTTGCTAGCTAGGAAGTTCTTCCAAGGTATTTCACACACAGCAGAATTCTTCGACCAATTCTCACCCACTGTAGGAAGATGAGTCACTTTGACTATTAATTCCACATCCATAGAAATCTCCAAGTCGCCAAATTTTGCCCTCTTTTCAATAAAGGTAAAGATCAACAATACGAAGGTTCTTGTAGCTAACTCAATGTGGGTAAAATAGGATAATAAAAAATGAATACAATGGAAAGAATATATAGGGAACAATGTAAGCTAATAATGGTTTCTCACGATGCATCACTAACAATGAAAACATGGAAAAAAACAATTTTTTGACTAGTAGGAATTATTCTAGGTACATTCATGGTGAAATTGAATATTGTTTATGAAGATGAAATGTAGGAAATCGAATTAGCTTTTTGAATATATAATTTATTTATGTGTTTTTGTATGACCCTACAAAGTTCTAGCTTATCTAACACATACATTATTCTCCTACAAAATATAATGTTTATGTCCCCATTAGCATAGGTTTTGAGTACCTAAATGATGGAACATACTAAAAAACAATTTGTACAATTGTAGAGAACATATTCACAATTATTCATAACTACTTGTTCAAAAATTTAATGCTAATTTTATAAATTATGAAAATAATTATGACCTTGAAATTATGAGTTCATCCATTAATTTAGGGTTTAAGGGTCTTAACATAGTAAAACATTTATTTATTTATTGTAGATCTTGATTTATGCTAGTATAGCATATACCTTTTTTTATGTAACCACCCCTCCCATATTTACCCAATTTCACTGGCCTGCCAACGTAAACATGAGATGAATAGTTATTATGGCATGACCTAGCATCCAAGATCTAGTTAAGGAATTGGGGCCTATAAATTGACAACAAACTGACAACTCACAACATTGCTCAAGGCTACATCACACTCAGGGGCCAAAGGACCACCCCAGGTGACTAAACCCTAAGTTGGGGTTCGTTATCACTGACCCAAACCCCAAACTGCAAGCATGACGAGGTTTGGGTGTGATTGAAGGCCTCCAACTACATGGAAAAAACTACCTCCATGCGGTTGTGACCTGATTTGCCCAATTCAGAGGGTGCAGTCCCAACATTTGAGCCACAATTCCAAGTCAGCCTCTAGACCACTACCCAGAACTGTTTGAGACTTTCCTAAATCATAATAGGCGTGAGGAAAAAGCTAAACATTCAAACTCAAATCAATAACTTGACCTAGATGGCCTAGAACACACTAGATATTTCTTCAAACACATGGAAAACATGTAAGCTACAGGTCATGAATTCATATATGATCATCATAGTCTGAGATTCATCTAAGAATCACCAAGAAATCCATATGCTCTCTCCACATAGCCACAACAAAACTTATTATTCCATGCATTAATCAAGCAATCAATAGCTAAACCATTCATGACAAGGGCCATAAATAACATACATCATGAAACCAGATATTAACCAATAAATAACCAGTATAGAAACCATGGCAACTCAGCATTAGTATCACCAATGTAATCACTACAAATGCTAATAGATCACAATAGGAAAATGTCTTATATTAACATGTGAAAATACCAACCAAGTCAGGGACTTCCACATACCACAAGACCATAGATTGGGCTTAGCCAAATATCTCTTTCAACCAATCACCCCTATGTCATATTCCAAGCATGGATATGGGATCTCATGGAATAAACCAAAAAAAACCAACTTAATCCTCTACAACAGTGATTCCACCTCCATGGTCGAACATCACTAGCACCAACCAGATATATCTCTACCCATGTTGTCTAGGGCTCTAGGAACTAGTAACTCAACCCACAACCTTCCAAGGCTCCAGAGTGTTTTTCCAACCTAGCTCCAGGGACTAGTAACTCAACCCACCAAGGGGTCCATAGTGTTTGCCCCAACCTAGGCTCTAGGACTAGTAACTCAACCAAAATTTTTCCATGGCTTCTAGAGAATTTGTTCCAACCCATAGCCATAAGGAATTATGTTGGCAAAAAAATAGTAACAGTGTTGAGACGACGGGTTCGGGCACAGGGGCCAACAAAGCTCTATTGTAGTCTAGCGCAACACCAACATTTTCACCTTACCCAAAATGGGTAAGGAGTCTCACACGAGGCGTGCCATGACCTTAGTTAGATGGTGTTGCAGGTGGAAAATCCCTAGGGTATTGGATTGAAAACCCCAGCAGAGCGGAGGGCATACAACAGAAATAAATGTGCAGACAAATAGTCTAAATGCTTAAAATACTGAAGTGGGAAGAGGTGGTATTACCTGGGGGTCCTACGTTTGAGGTCGATCCCGAAGGGTCCAAACCCTTTGCTCCTTCCAATGCCTTTAGAACCTATAACTTATCCAAGCAAAGGATATACAACAACAATAAAAAAAAAGCATGTTCATGATATATGTATTAGATAATGTAAGAAAATGAGAAATTGAACATTAATATAAGATTTATAAGAAAATAAAAAAAATAGATCAATGCATAAACACGATAAATATCAAGAATAAAACAAAATTTCTTTATTGATGCAAGCTAAATGAAAGGTGGAAAAATACAACTTGAGTCTTCCTCCAGGTCCAAGCAGAACCATCCTCTGGATCCGTCCTGTCTTGGCCTCACCAATCTTCCTCCACCGATACACATAAGGATGTCATAAGAGGGCTGAAGGACATCTCAAAAGTGGAAACAAAGGTTTCTTAAAACTTGGGAGTGTAGGAGGCATAGGGATTTATTCATACTCTATCAATGATCAATCAACTATAATATCAATATCTCATCTCTTCTCCCTTTAGGCCTTCCCATGGTGGTTTATTTATGCTTTTCCAAATTAGTTTTTTCAGTTGGGAAACAGTTGGGCCACGGGCTATAGTAGGTGAGTAACAAGCAACACTCGTAAACTTCACTCGAATTTAAGGAGATTATTTATTTTTTAGTGTTTTAACATATATATGCAGGTTGGGTATATACTAACCTGCGTGTACACGTTTTTAACACAGGGAAAAGTAGAGTATGGGAATTAAAACACTATTTTTTATAATTTGGACCAAGTCTGGAAAGGAAGGGTTGCACTAGGCCATAACCAGAACATCAAATCTAGAAAGAGTTGTAAATGTTGCTATAACATATGCCCCCTAATATATGAGGTTAGAAGGGGTACATGATGGCTGAAATGTATTAAGTGTATAGAAGGAATCATGCCGAGAGTGGAGAGGATTTCACCAGAATTTAGCCTGCCAAGCTAATGAAAGAGATCAGAAAGAAATTGATGTCTAAGGTGGGCATACCTATGCTCAGAGATAATAAAGCATGTCAGCATGTCAAGTATAAAGGGGGATCCAATATGTATACAAGTATAAAGGAAATGGAAATACATAGTGGATCATCTGATCATATCCAAATAAGTACATGTCTCAATATCACATATAAAGAACGAATCAATGATGTTGAAGTAGAAAGCTGATCATTGAAGTCATAAAGCTGATCCAAAAAGTACCAAGTCAAAATGGTGGAACAAATGGTACTACACGCAACTCAGGTGCCAACATATAGGATGTCGATGTAAGTAACTACAACATATAAGGTGGATGGTGTCAACTAGTAAAAATAGGAGCAACTGACAAGTGAACCAAGAAATGTTGATGCAAACCCAAGGTCTTCACGGACCACCATGGTACATTTTTACACAATGCGAATAAATGATTTGAAGTCAACCATGTGAGAAATCGTTTGATTACTGTTCAATGATGTATGACATTAACAAATGTGATACTACTCACCAATAATGATGATGAGAGTCAAGGTACCCAGTACAATCTAATAAGTGTGAATAAATGAGTTGTAGTCAAACACTTGGAAGAATCTATCAATCAAGAAACAATGATGCTTTCCCATTGTCGATAGTGAAGGAGTCTTCCACTGATGAATGGAAACCCTAAGGTACTACCAAATGGACTCTATATCTTGTTCCCAGAGTAATGAGTTGAAGTTTATGGGAAAAGATCTGTTGGAAGGAAGGCATTAAGGCATCCTTCATCAATCCAATGCGAGTGTATCCTATAGGCCAAAAATGTGGAAGGAATCAGATGAATAAATATGTAGTAACCCAACCGAAGCACGTTTCCGGTGTACACAAGATGTATCTAGCGCATGATAGAAACCTTATGAACCAACCAATAATTAAAGTGGACACGGAGATGAGGAATCCACTAATAGGGTCAAATGGAAACCAAGGTACTGCATGAATCCCAATGTGTGATAATGAAAGCTAACGTCAAATAGAAGGGAAACCACTCAGTCAAAGACCCATGATACCGATCGATGCTGAGCACAAGGTGACCTATAAATAATGAAAATAGGTCTAGGGTGTAGCTCTAGATATGTTCTCAAAGCAAATTGTCATAGTCAATAAGAGCAAGACCCGCCAGCAAGAAGTCAATGGAGACCTTCTCAAACCTGCACGAGCAAAGGACCAAATAGATGATGTGATAATGAACATGACTCTGAAAACCAAGGATGGCCGACTAAAAAATAGGTCAAGAGGCAACGCAGAAAGGCTCAGCTAGGTTTACTTCCCTTGAACAAAAGCATGACTAAGATGTGACTACATGGCAACATATGATAACTTTGTATAATTTGTCATGCAGGAGGCATAAGCAAACTCTCCATTTGATTGGAAGAGATAACCAATCAAAGGAATACTAACTCAATAACAAGGTTAAGGCTCTCCTAAGTCAAACTAAATGCCATCCCAATGGAGGAAATACTTATTTCTTGAGTGCTTTGTTCAAGGGCGACATAACTAACTCTGACTTCCATCAAATATGGAAATATTGTCTTGTTCCTGCTATTTCTTGTGATATATAATTTTTTTTTGTCTTTCTCATATTTTTTTTCTCTCGGTAAAACTACTCTATTATATACAGATACAGAGTACAGTTACAGTCATGCTGTCAAAAAGAACCAGCTCCCTGGTGGAAATGGCAGTGTGGAGCAGCAGTGTTCTCAGTTTAAGATGAACCAGGCCATTAATCTAACCCACGCAGGGGCCAGAGGCACCAAAAAATGATTCCCGCGTAGGGGATTCCAAAAAAACATTATGACACAGAGCACCAACAAAATTAAGAAACAAACCCTGAGCACCGACAAATGCCCTACAACATTGACACATTGACACTTTGACACCATGACACATTGACACATTGACATATAGCCAGAAACTAGAAAGACAAAATTCCTTCATTGCGAGCCACGTAACCTGGAGAGAAGATGCGGCTAGTCTTTCGGAACCTCCTGCACCAGCCATACTCCTCCATTTCCTCCTCTGGGACTTCCTCTGCTGCCGTCGTGATAGGCTCCTTCCCGACTTCCTCCTTCTGCCTGGAAGGTCCTTCCGTAACCTTCATAGGATCACCAGAGGGCGTCTTCATAGCTCTCCTGATTTCAGCTGGTGGCGTATCCTCCCTTTGAGCACTAGACTCGCCCTCTTCTTGGGCCTCCATGATGAAGAGCACTGAGACATGGGCATTGATCCGGGGGCAGTTCAGAGAGGCGTTGAAAGTGAAAATTGCAGAGCCAAAGGAGGGCGAGGAAGAGGACCCAGGAGAGCTAGCTTGCAAAAATTGGCTTGGCCTAAGGAAACTTGCTCCTTCAGCATAATGGCAGTGACAGTGGCAATGGCAATGGTTGGAGGTATTCTCAGTGACAGAAGGGCGCGAAGACCCACCATGGGTTGTGCCGCGTTGGCTGAGAATTCGTTGCCGAGGCCGAACCATAATTACAGGGCTGTACAGGCCAGATTGGAATTTGGAAAACACAGAGAATCATACGCAAGCGGAGGATTGGACCTAGCAGGCGGATGAGGGTTCAGTAAGAGGTTCCTAAACCCAACAGAAAAACAGAGGCCAGGAGTGATCCAGGAGTCCGGAGAAGAGGAATTGGCCTGAGAATTTAGACCAGAATTCCACCCTGACAGCGCCAGAGGCAACAGTAAGACACCGAGCCAAGCCTGTAATAACATGGCAAATTCCCTACTGTATCCATTAATAATGCATTTGCCCTTACCTCGAAGCGCTCCTGCCATAACTATGGCCGTCATGAGAGCCGAGGAGCTGAACCTTGTTTTGTAGGCGGAGGTGGGTGGAGCGTAAATCCTCCAGTGTGGTAGTCTATTGCTATTGTACCAGCGCCGACAGGAATGTCCATTCCCTCATGTGGACACGGCGCAAATGCGCATGGCGGGCAGGTGGCTCACGCTGCTTGCCCGTCCCATCTCATTACTAAATTTTGTGGTCACCTGCATCCAGGGTTGTCTTTCTCATATTCATGAAGCCTAGAAAAAGAATAAAAGAATGCTATAGTATAGTGGAAATAACGAGTGTCCAAATACAATTGTGCTAGTTCCTAGGAGGAGAACATTCTTATGCTTAATGCAAGGTGACAAAACTGGTCAATGACACTCAAAGGAATGTTCTTTCCATGGGAAAAAAGGTGTGTCGAGTTGCAGAGGCTAAGGGATTGCAAGGTTGAATTTGTAGAAGAAATGGTCAAAAGGTGGATTAAACACGAGTCCAAGAGAAGTCGGCTCAAGGCCAAAAGGTACAAATTGTCAACATGCAATGTAGCATTATAACTCAACACAAAGGAGCCTCTAGGGTATAAAGCCAGAAAAATAGTGAAGAAGAAAGAGAACGAGTCTTCAACGCACAAGTCATGGTGGGACTAAAGAGGATTCCTGAGCCTATGCAATATAGCAGCATGGAAAACATATTCTAGCGAGGATCTAACTAAGACGCCCATCTAAAGGTTGGCTCTACCATCATATCATGATTTTATAAGTCGGCAAGTGAAAATGGTTTTTAGAATCAAGACATGATGGGGTAGACCCTATGGCAAAAATATTGCAGTATGGAGGCGAGTATGCAAAATGCAGCAAAAAGTGATATTCCCTAACCTATATGCCAGTAATAAAATGATACCTACCATGATGGGTCTGTAGTCATGGAACCGAAGAAATTTCTCAAAAGATCTCCAAAGTATCTTGTAAAAACAACCCATCCTAACACTCCAAGCTAAAAGGTCAAAAAGTCCACAAAAAGAAAAATAAACTTTAGAAAAAGTAATTTTCATTTGTCAACCTATATAAGGAACTTTTCTCTCACAATTTCTCAATTGTGTTTTGTGCAATTGGGTGAAGGAGCTATGGAGAAAAAAACAAGTAAGCTTCCTCCATCAAATTCAACCGTTCAAACTTCTTGCAATATCCCAGATAACCTTCTAATTGAACTTTTAAGTTTTAATGGTTTTTTAGATGTTTTGTGTCAAATTTGACCTTGGGAAATTATTTTTAAAATTTTTGCTCTGCATACATGCAAGTTGGATACATGTGATCTGCGTATAGGAAATCCCTATACGCAATTGTGTTAATAACGAACTCACATATGCGCGAATTCATAACTGAAAAACACAGTTTTAATGATTCAAAACAACAATTTTTGGAAGATGTCAATTACTTGGCATGAAAGAGGGCATAGTGCAATTTATAATCAAGTAATGGAGGATCAAAATCCATTAGATGCCTTACGAGGATGCAGATTGTTAAAATTCTTCAAAATGTTGAATATGAAGGCAAATACTAGGTTGCTTGATCAGATGCCCCTAAGGATTGAAATAGAGGATATCTATTTCATTACAGGCCTTTCCCAGAGGGGAGAGAGAATCCACTCAACCGAAAGGACAAGAGGTAGTCTTAATGTAGAAGACTACGTTCGTATATATTGTCTTGGAAACACTGAAAAGATTCGAAGCCAGATTCCAATCAAGCATGTAGAGAGTTTATCACTGAGAATCATGATTTTTACCATAGCTAGGGTAAATGGTTATGTTGCTCTACATCAAGCTTTATGTGTTTCAATAAGTATTGCAGTGGATTGTATCACTACAGTCTTCGATTGGTGCACACCTCTACTAGCCAATATGAAAAAAAAAACTTACTTTTAACCAGAAGGGTCAGACAAAGAACTTTGGATACAGAACCATCTTGTGTTCCTTCTTCTTTGAGAGAGTACCTGGGCTTCGTCCCAAGGTATTATCCACCATCAGCATCCTAAGAGATCCATCGATGGCAAGTGGGTTGACTTAATGAAACAAATAGGGGGCGGTGAGGTCCCTAGGACTACATTTGATGACAAGTTTTTCCTTTGGTGGGAACAAGAAGTCATTGGATTCGAAGACTACCCTTATGCGAGAATCAATTTCAGAGGAGATCCGGATCTAGTGTTTCCACTAGACGTAGCGTGGGGTGCCATAGGTATAAATGATTTTAATTTTTGAATTTTAAGATTTTATTGGATTTTAAGTGTAAATGAACCAAAAAATATTTTTGATGAGACAAAACACTTACAAAATTATTGATCATGACACAGATGTTGGGCCAGTGAGACTTTTTGGTATTCCTCGACACAGGTGTCGTGGAAGAGATGCCGAAGGGGCTGGAATAGAGACTGAGAGGACCCTCCATGCAATCCAAAGAAAATTGGTGAGGTTAACTCACCAAGTACCCATGGTGGCTATAGAGGACCTACCAGAGGAGATGCAACGACGCGTGGTGGGAGTACCATGGGATTGGGTGCGACTATTTCGGCAGGTGGCCAATGCCATCGTTTTCTCTCCTGCCACTCATCTTGAGTAGGATCTCTAGATAGATGATCTGATTTTTTTCATTAGACATGATGATGGGAATAAGACCTAATTTTGTAGGACATTTTGTCCTAATTTTGTATATTATTTTGGACACAAAACTCTATCTATATACAGATGGCTTATCATGATGATCATATCTATACAGAGGATACTTTGATTATTTTTATGTTTTAATGTGATGAATGATTTATATGCCAATCCAATGCTTGATTAGCGATAGAATATGCTAATGAATTTTGTGATCGTGGAATATGAACAAATGTGATTTAAACAAATGATATTTGTAATAAACACACAAAAATTGGCGATATAAATAAGGGTCTCTCACACGATAGATGTTATTCAATTGAGATACCACCAGTTGTCAATCCAAATAAACTACTAATGAATCAATATCAAATGATATTGGCTCACATAGCAAATTAATAACAATAGTATATTCAGCGATATTATTCGAAGCGGGACCAATACATACTCCTATCGAAACCAACAACTAGCCATATGGATAATAAATCACCCAAGCTGCGGAAGCAAGGTTCTGGGTGTGTCTACTGGCACCATTGACGAACCCTAGATATATCAAATCATCCATTAATACCTGCCAAAGAAGATAAAAAAATATTGACATCACTAAAACCGATAGATAGATATGCACAATGATACAATATATAAAATCAAGCAAATGTTAGGCCAAATCCTAAGCAAAGTACTTCTTAAGGTAGAGCCCATTTCTAGGCTCCACCAACTTGTTTCCTTCAAAATAAACCAATTCATAAGCTCCCTTTTTCAAAAGTTTTTTGACAATAAAGGGACCGTACTAGATAGATTTAAACTTGCCTACCCCCAAGGCAGCTTTGTCTTGATCGTAGACCAAGACAAGGTCACCTTCAGAAAAATTTCTAGGACAAACAACTTTATCGTATTGAGTTTTTACCCTCCTCTTATGAGCTTCATTTATTATGGAGGCATCTCGACACTACTCATCGAGATGTTCCAAATGAATGAGGCATTCTTCGAGACTAGAAGTATCAGGAAGAAGTTCAATGTTATGAAACCAACTCAAGAAAAAGATAGAAAAGATAGATCAACGCCTTAGAATTCGGCCTCTTCGAGGGGGCAACCTCTTTTACATTACATAAATGAACAATTCTTGGATGATTCAAATGACAAAGCCTCCTTTCTATATATAGGAGTGTAAGGAGTCACAATATAACCCAGCCGACCTAACAATAATAATATAAGCCACAAAAATAACAATAGAGGGATTCTATGGGGCACAGTAATAAAAATATGGGGGAAATAGGGGCACAAAAATATTAATAAGGGGTATAAATACAATACTAATGGGATAATCAGTAGTATTATAGGGACCCATCATGCCCCTCTCCTTCAAAAAAGTGTTGTCCTCAATGCTTGAGTAGTTCTGGATACTTCTGTATAAATTCTCATCCTCCCATGTGGAATCTTCAGCGGATAAGTTCCTCCACTTGATAAGATACTCCGAAATTGATCAATTTCGTAGCTGTCGA
>APFE031415831.1:0-18204 GCA_000404065.3 Pinus taeda | reverse complement strand
TACCTTTCATATCAGTATACTCCCATGCAAATGTAGTAGAATGTTTTTGCAAGACTTTGGTTAGCTTTTCCTGTTGTGGTCTTTCCAAGTTTTTGTTGATATTCAATGTTTTACCTGGAAAAATCTCAATGGCAGAACTACCAAACTCTTCCATAGAGTAAAGAGACATTTGTCTAGATGATAGATACTCATTATCAGAATTTAACTGAAATTGTGTGTGGTCATATTCTGAAGAGATTTCAAAGTTTTCTAGTGTGTTCAGAATTTGACTATCTTCACTGATTTCAGAAATAGTACAGATAGGTTGTATAGTGTCTTCATCATCGACCCATTCATTATCTCCTAACTCTGTAATTGTTTTTGCTGGAGGATACAGATTGAATTTATTTGTCGAATTACCATAAGAAATATACATATCCCCTGATCTACAACTGATAAAAGCATCGGTTGTGGCTAGCCAAGGTCTTCCTAAAATGAGTGGATGCCCCCTAGATTACTCTTGGGAGTTAGAATCATGAAATCCACTAGATACTCCCAAGAATCTAAGGAGACCGAAATGTATTCTAATACACCATCTGGTTTGATAATTGATCGATCTGCAAGTTGCAGTAGAGTAGGTGTAAAAAGAAGATTAGGAATTTTTAGTTTTTCCATAGTTTGTCTGCTCATAATGTTGATAGAAGCCCCTAAATCAATCAAAGTATTTGGAATTTCTACCCCATTGATATGTGTTTTGACAATTGGGCTACCAGGATCTACATATTTCTGCATGGTAACTTTTCCCATCATGATATCTGCAATTTTTCCGACTAGGTGGATTTTTCTTGTATCTCTTGGTTTCCTTCCTGGTCTTTTGAGAATCAACTCCTTTATTGTTTTGGCTAGAATAGGAATTTCTCTAATGGCTTGTAACAAGGGAATCTTGATACAAACATTCTTTAATTCATCTAGAAAGTCATAGTTAGGCAACAAGATTTGTTTTTCCACTCCTTTATCAATTTGTAATCTTTCAGGAAAAGGAGGTGTGGATAAAGATGCAGGTTGCTTGAATATAGGAGTTGTGGGGGTTGATTCTTTTTCTTTTTCTTCTTGAGTGCTTGGGTTTTGAAGAGATACTTTAGAACCTTTATTGGCTTTAAGAGATTCTTCCTCAAAAATGCTTTGCTTTTGAGTGTCTATAGAAGGCTTGTCTAAAACTCTACCAGATCTGAGTTGTACATCATTGAGAGGAACGATCATATAGGTAGGAAACTGTTGTCCTTCTACCATATAAGAATTTTGAGGATTCTTATTATTTGGATTTGGAAATGGCTGGGAAGGTAATTGATTTGTATTTTGTTGGAATGGAAGCAAGAGTTGGGAATTTGGATTCTGTTGAAAAGGTTGTTGTTGTGGAAATGGTAATGAAAGTTGTGGATTCTGATTTGGAGGTTGTGGAACTTGTTGGTTTTGAAAAGATGGAGGATGTTGGTAAAATTGAGCAAATCTCCCATAAGGATTTTGCATACCTTGTACCCGTGATTGAAATGGATTTTGCGGTTGGGACCAAGGTTGTTGCCAAGGATTCCAACTTGGTGGGGGTTGAAAATTAATGGGGTTATTAAACCCTTGATTTTGTTGCCCCTGCCAAGGTCTCCTTGAAACAAAATAGAGAGACTCAATTGAATTTGGGTCTTCTTGAAAAACAACTTTGAGCCCAGGAATTGAAGGACAATCCTTGGTCTCATGGCTTTCTGAGAAAATCGTGCATGTTTCTACAACTTTTGCATCTAAGGGGCATTCCCTTAGAGCGTGTTTCTTCCTACATTTTGGACAAAAGATGGCTACAGCTTTAGCTTCTGCTTTCTGCTTGTTTTGTATCTTAAGGGTGTCTAGTTGCTCACTAAGACTTCCTAAAATATCTGTTTTAAACTCATCAAGCATGTTTCCAATCTTAGCCCTACTCACTGATCCAATTGCAGATTTATTTGCTCTAATGAGAGAAGGATCTCTAGGCCCTTTTCCAGTTTTAGATTTTCCCCTTGAGAGATGGACACATAGCTCTGCTATATCATGAAGTGGATGTTGAGATATATCTCCTTTCCCCATGATATTCAAAATATATATCCATTCATCTCTAATGGCTTTTAGTAGAAGGGATTTCAAGGTTTCTTTATCTAGGTTACTCATTTTTGCTCTTTTGAGGTTATACTGAAATCTTTCAAGTAGATCCTCCAAGTTTTCATCTTCTTTTTGTACCATTTTGAATACCTCCTCCTTATGATTGGTGGGCATACAATAATCCAGGTATCTATCCAAAAATGTTTGTTTCATGTCATTCCAATTCTCCTAATTGATTGAGTAACTAATCCGATGAGCCATTTTAGAGCAGCTCCCTTCAATGTTGAAGGAAACAACTTGAGTTTTTGAGCATCTTCCATGTAATCATAAGTTCGACACACGACTTCAAACTCAAACAAAAATGTTTCAGGGTCGTCACTTCTCAACCCATAAAAGTTTGGGAGGACAAATGGTGAGATATTTTTCATTGTTGTTCGAGATTCCTCGTCAACTATAGGAAATCCAAATGAGTTGTCCCCATCCCTGTTTCCACTGTTGTTACCTCTACCTCCTCCATTGTTTCCTCCTCTACCTCTACCTCTACCTCCTCCAAATCCATTTACTACTTCCTCTGTCATGATAGCCTCCTCAGAGATTTCAGAGTCCTCTGGTTCTTCTATCAATGGTGAACGAGGAGGAATTTCTCCCTCTTCTTCTTCAGGTGATTCAACTTCTTCAATTACAATTTGTTTTCCTCTAGAAGCAAATAAAGGGTCCTTTCCTAACTCAGATTCGGTGGATAGTGTGGGAGAGTCTCCTAATTCAACTACTGCCTCTTGAACTCCAGGGATCCTAAGGCTAGGAGTATGAGTTGGAGATGTTGCAGGTGTATCTTGCCTATACCTTGGAGTAGATGGAGTTGTAAAAATTGAACTCTTGGCCCTAGCTATAAAACTTCCTCTAGAATCTCTTGCTCTATGCATATCATTTTTATTTCTTCAAGTCAGGTTAATAAATCTCTTTATAATCTTCCAGATCACTCAAGGTGCAAGAAGAGACCATACTCAAGAAATTATTAAATCAATAACTCTCTTTTCTGATCCTCCAGGTCACACTAGGTGCAAGAGGAGAGCATACTTTTAGAAATCATCAATTTTTACCTTCCTTGAAATTTTCTTGTTTTTATATATGTATATTTTTTTTAGGAATTTGGCTACCTAGTTTCACTTCCCTAGCAACGACGCCAAAATTTTTGGTCAATTTAGTGTGTTCTAAATTTCTTGTGTGAATTGTCAATCTGGGAGTCGTAAACTGTTGAAGTGAAGTTCACTATCTATGCAAGATAACCATTTTCTTATTTCGTTGTCGTTTTTAGTTTTTTTGGTTTGTTTTTGGATTTATCTTCTTGTTGATTTCATAATGTGAAATGGTGTGTGTGAGATGTGGAAAATTGTATTCAATGAATAATTTCCAAACTTCAAAGCAATCTAAAAGTATTCAAACTTTACAATGATGAAATCAAGATGTGCCTAGATTCTAATTAACAAAATAGTGAACTATGACTATGGAACCCAGTATCCTTACTGCTGTTATAAAGAAGAGAAAAGACCGAACTCAAAGAAATTGAAAGACTAAAAGCAAAGTAAACTAATCATATCACATCAACTCATTTTTGACCCCTCACCATTTGACTCGCTCTGGCTATAGGAACTAGTCATACACAAATTGAATGATCTGATATCTAAGTTACATGAAATAAAACTAAGATTAAGCTACACATTCACTCTTACAATCCCTCATCATTTGGTAACTGAAGAATGATATGAATAGTCTAATCACTAACTTGCAGCAAAGTAAATGAATCAAAGCAAAACTAAGAAATAAGCAATGCTGGAAATAAAATCAATAAAACAAATTAGCAGTAGGACAAGATAATCCCATCATGTCATTAGTCATCAAAACCTATATGTGCTTCCCGGGCTTCCTATCAGAACCTGAAATACAAACACTGATCAATTGTCAATCAAATAAAAGCATGAAAGAACTTATGAACAGGAAAATGACATCAACCATGAGAAAATTAATATATATACAGCAAGTATCTATGGTATCAAAAGTGTAAAATGTAAAGAAAACATAAAACTATACATCAGCTACAAGACCTTGGTGTATAGGGGCCCTCTGCACCCTTGGTCATTCAGAACCAATCACAAATTTGAACGAGTAATCAGCGTTTTCTCATATATTACAAAACAATCATGAAATAGAGACTAAGTCTCGGCTCCAAGGCTCTTACAACAGTCAAATTTTACACAACAACTAACTCTCTATATGCATATGGAGATGCGTTATTTATAGCAGAAAAATACATAACAAACTAACACGGCCTACGCAGGTAGCCAAGCACGTAAAAGACAAAATCCGGAGTTATAGCGGTATGGTGGCCATGGACAGTAAATCCAAGAGATGGTTTGTTGGATTCGGTCGATGAGCAGTCCCTAGGTGTTAATGCACCTCCTAAAACTCAGGACCTTGCCACACAAACCTCCTCATGCTGAAAATAGAGCCGTGCCACCGCTTAACTCTTTATGTTGACCACCGTTTGACCAGCCTTGACCGCAGGCTTCTATGGATGATTTGGTTGAACCAAGGGGATACGCTCCATGTCCACGTCCTTTATAGCTTGCCCATGTGACTAAGTTCTTCAATGGACACCTGTACCATACAGTTTAACAAAAAGGCTGCGGAAATTGATTCTGGCTGTGGAAAGTGGTAGATTCTGCAGTTGGTTGAACAAAAATCTAAACCAAATAGTAGTCACAAAACATAGTTAGGAAACCATTTATATACTCATTTTAAACTATTATGCAGTGGTTTGATAGCTTAGAGATTCAGGTAACTAGAGAAAAAGGCTAAAAAGGAATGTAGGGAAGGTGTAAGTTTGGAACTCAACACTTGTAACATTGCTTCTTTCACTATAAAGGGAGAGGGTGAGAGTGAGTCCCAAGTTGGTTGGGAGGAAGATCCAACTTTGCTAGGAACACACAACACAACAGGATGTGCATAGCTTATGGAAGAGCAGTCCACATGGATGCGACAGTCACAACACACAAGGGAAGATAACACGTATAAAACTTAGTGGATGAGTCCGCACAAGTGAAACAATTGTTACAACATGTTTTATGTGAAAGGTTTGGTTGATGTCCGGGGAGGTAGCCACCACAGGTGAAACAACGTTAACATCATATACAACACATTTTCATTAACAGATTATGTATTACAACAAGTGAAATAATTTCAAGTGTTCAACACAGGTTAAAACAACATGCATTACAAGTGTTCAAGATTAGTCTTACAATAGTTACAATACATGTGTGAAAATGTGATGGCCTGTTATCAGGCTTCTGAATTAAGTGAAAGTTCCAAGACACATCATTAGACCATACATCACTAACCCCATGCGTGTGGTGTTGGAGCCACAACTTACTCCTCAAAGAAAATATTACAGACCCACTTGGCTATGTGGGAGGAGCCAAGGTGAAAAATATTTTCATGTACAAATGAGGGGGTATTTATAGCCAGGGGTGAAAGTGACCCTTTTGGTTGTTTGACTACCATCATGGTTGTTTGACTTCCATGAATTTTTGTACAACAAATGGGTCTCTTGGACTTCCATGTTACATTACATTGTTGGACAACATGGCCCATAGTGGAGATGTGGGCGACATGACTCATGACATGACTCTACATGACAGTGTTGGTACATTCATGCTACTGTTGGAGTGCATGTCGAGCTGCAGTGCTACAAGGTGATGGATGTCATCATGTTGTGTCACAACTTCACCTCCGCATGGAAAAGTGCACATAGTCTTCGATGGTCGTTGGTTTTCTTGATGTTGCTTTGACACATTGCTCCTTTCTTGTATGTTGGAAGGCTCGACATGCTCATCTACTCATGAAAGTTGCATGTTTGTTCGTTTGTCCATCCATGAGCACATCTTGCATGTTCGCTTGTCTGTCCATCTGTGTACACATCTTTCTATGATCATCCATTCATGAGCACATCTCTTCGCATGCATTATTCGTTCATCAATTGGTGAACTTGTCCTTCTGCATGTGCTCCCTTTGTTCATCCCATTTTACATCACACCATGTTTGTT
Source organism: Pinus taeda (assembly GCA_000404065.3). Lineage (NCBI taxonomy): Eukaryota > Viridiplantae > Streptophyta > Pinopsida > Pinales > Pinaceae > Pinus > Pinus taeda. The sequence continues at coordinate 12,004 of APFE031415831.1, read as the reverse complement.
GGTGTACCTGTACCTATAGTCACTCATGACAAGATGACATCAAATCCAAAAACCTCCTAGTCTACCATGACACATGATCATTTAGGATGCAAGTGATTGGGAGAGGTAGCAAGGTTGCGAGGCAGGATGATGGCTCCAGGCACTGCTAATGAAAACTATACAAGAGTCACTAGCTGATGGAGATGAGTATACCAAGTCGACAGTGACTGTTTGTGAGGTTTCACTTTGCTGGAAGGAAAAACTACGCAAATTTTGGGAGGGATAATGCGTGCTGTGGGAAGACAAGGCAGACATAATCTATGCATTTTCCGGAACGAGCAGGCAGCAGGGGCTTCACAACAGAATTTTTGCAATTTATTGGAGGAACGGGCTGACCTATGGGAAGGCAAGGTAGACATAATATGTGCATTATCCAAAACAAGTAGGCAGCATGGGCTTGACAATAGAATTTGTGTAATTTCTTAGAGGAACGGGCTAGGCTGTAGGGAGGATTGGTAGACAGGATTTGCGTAGTTTTTTGGAGGACCTAGATGGGAGCCTAGTAGCCAAAACTATGTAATTCTTGCAGGGAACTTTCAGCTGCTTGCTAGGTCACTGGCAACAAAAACTACACAATTCCGAAGGGGAACATGCAATCAATTGCTGGGAGCTTGGCAGCAGAAACTACACAATTCTTGGAGGGAACTGTCAGTCTGTTGTTGGTTAGAGAAATTACACTGATGCTAGAAGGTCGACCTACTGATAATCTACGTAATTTCTGAACTTAGTGGACTGATGGGTAGCAGAGGGTCTGCTCATGAAAACTGCACAATTTTCTCGATGAGCAGCCGGTCAACTGTCGTAAGGATTGACTCGGAAAACTACACAATTTTCTGAGGGAGACAGGGATGGCACTAGCTGTCTATCTGACCTATCTGTGCAATTTCCTAAGTCCGCAGAGCGGGCAAGGTCAATAGCCTCAACGCAATTTTTGAGGGGAGTTAGTCCTGAGGTGCCTGTTAGGTTCGACTCTCCGGGTGGCCAGCATGAAGGTTGATTAAATTGCTTGCGGGCAGCGCAGCCTGAAAAGACTTGCTTGGTGCTTCTGTGCTTTTCAAGGTGACAGTCGATCGAGTCGATGGTGGGGTGATGGTTTGATTGTCAAAAGGGATTCCGGTCATTAGAACTTAAAAAAAATGACTAAGTGCGTGAATGAATGAAAGATGCAAATGTGATCTTACAAACACATGCCCACATGACTTGATGACGAGATGAGTCAAACCAACCAAACACACGTGTTCAACATGACTGACCAATGGTACAAGCGACAAGCGCGACACTCTTGATTTATCATTGATCAACCGTGATGACGCTTGTGTGACAGTGAATGTGACTCCATGTGTGAGTGCGACAAATGCTTTCATAGCGAACATAACATGTACACACGAAGCGAAGACCTTGAGCATAACCAGAACATGGTCGCGAGAAAGACATTGACATCAACATGCAAAATCTTGGTTGGAATGAACAAGCAAAGGGGGTGCGAAGGTTCACACCTACTCATATAGTGAACCTGATTGTATGTCACTGTTAAGTGAATCTCTCAAGGAAGGTTCTGAATTTGGATGCAAGCCAAAATTCTGGAGGGTGGTTGTAGCTACTACAACACTTGGCAACACACTGGTAGAACTCTTGCTTCTCTGTTTTGGTTCAGTGATAGCATGGGGCCTTTGTCATTTTGGGATTATTGAATCATTGTGTGGGTTACATCAACTTCCCCACTTACCCTATGGAAATACATGGTTCACCTTTTTCCAACTCAGTCAAACACAATCAAAAGTTCAACTTGATCACAGAGTTTCAAATCCAGGAAGGGTAGTTTAGCTCGTGAGTTGAAGATTTTCAGAGTATAAGTTTTCATCTCTGGTGTTGCTCCTCTGTCAGTAGGCCTAAACAATACCCCAATGGAGTCACACAGGAACACACACATTTCTCCACTTCTGACGAGCCTTGTCAGTACCCCCGTGGAGTTGCATGCTTCATCTTTCACGCAGGAAGCCTTTCTCTTCTTTCACCTTTTTATATTTTGAGAGGACTATGCATAGACACTTATTTATTTTTGGGGAGAAAGAGGGATCCATAGTTGTTGAGATAAGAATAGGTTGTTCCTTCAAAGAAGCATGTAAGACCTCTGACATAGGTTTGATCATTTAGATTTCCCCTTCTCCATTTCTACTAATTGGATGAGCTTGAACACATAGAGAAGAAGGCTGAGTACATGCATGGGGCTTCCTAGTGTTGACACAGGTTCATGGTTGGACCAAAAATTCCCTTGTAGATGGTTTGCATTTTCCATCAAGACTTCATCGGCCGATGGTTATAACCAAGCACAGAGAAGACTGACACAAGACTGGCCAAGTGTTGTAGTGTCACAAGTCTCTTTCAAATTTCAGCCAGATATTCTATTCAAAAGCCAAAACGTAGTAGTTGGCAGCACTTATTTTTGGAAACAAAAGTAGTAATATACCAAGAAAACAAAACAAATGTAAAAAAAAATAGTAAATAGAAAAAACAAAGTAAAAACAAAGTGAAAACAAAGATAATAAGAAAAGCAAACAAGATGAAAACAACAAGTAGGAAGCAAACTATGTACATGGCACGAGCACAGTCTGGCCTACTGAAAGTAATGCTTGAGATCTTGGCCATTGATAGGAAGGTTGTTAATCCTCCTGTCAAGTGACTGCAGATGATATGTGTGTGGGTCAAGCTTCTCATGGATTGTGTATGGACCAATTCACATGGGTTGGAACTTCATATGTTTTCTTTGTCTTCATGGGGTTTATCCCATTTTAGAACTTAGTCACCAACATTGAAGTTAGCTTTTCCTACAGAATTATTATCAAACCATCTCTTGATACAGGTTCTGGTGGAGTGTGAATTTTTCTTTTACTTTAATCCTTTCTTCCTGAAGCTTATGGAGAGCATCCATCCTACGTTGTACTAGCTGGCAAGGCTTGCCTTGGGACTCTTGGGAAAGATGAAGTGCAACCAAGTGGATATTTGGCAGAAGGATGGCTTCTTTACCATAAACTAGGAAGTATGATGAGGCATTCAGAGAGGGATTGAGTGTTACACGGTCAGCTCACAATGCGTTCTTTGGGGTGGTATGCTAGTTGCGCTGCTAAGAGGAAACGATCTTCTTGAATATGTGAATGAGGTTTTTATTTGTGGATTTTGGGAGATCGTTTCCTTTTGAGTGATAGTTAGATGAATGCTTTAGCCCAATACCATTCAGTAATGCAAAATCATGGAGCTTCAAAGATGAGAAGTATGTTGCATTATTAAAACCAAGTGATACTAGAATGCCGAAGCATGAGATGATGTTCTACTGGAGGAAGCTTATGACCTCCAATTCATTCACTTGTTTGAGTTGAACTGCTTCTGTCGACCATGTGAAGTAGTCAGATGCTGTTAGGATGTAGTGGTGTTTCTTTGATGAATGTGGGAATATTTCCCCAATGATGTCCAAGCCCCACTGTTGGAATGGTTCGGTCATTGCAATATGGTGCAGTGGGGCTGTTGATCTTCATGTTCTGTTGGTGCATCACTTACAGACTGGCCACTTGCGAGCATAAGCATGTTCATATTTGACTAATGTGGGTCAGTAAAAATGGGTTCGCATAACTTTGTGCGCAGTGGTGTTTCCCACAAAGTGATCTCCAGCAGGTCCATCATGCAAATATTGAAGTACCTTCTCTGATTCATGTGCCTCAAGGCACCTGAGAAAAACTCCATTACTGTGCTTTCTGTAAAGGACTCCATGCACCGAATACTATGCTAAGGATTTCAGAGCAATGCCCTCTTCTGTTTGATGGGAAAGTGAGAGGGTACGGTGTCATACTCAAGCTACTGCTACACATCTACATACTAAGAGGTTCCATCTTCAGTGGGTGTTACTCGCCTTATATCATACATCTCAATTTCCTTCTCCTAGCTCATGAGCTCTTCTTCACTCTTTGGGGCATGTACTACTTCAACTGCAAGTCTACAGAGCCCATGTCCTTTGATCATGTGCATTGGCTTGATTTCAAGATCATACTCTTGTAAGCCAGTCATCTAGTTCACACGTCATTCACCCAATTCTTGCTGTACAAGCAATGTGCAGACTATTGGGTGAGGGATGAAGACTATGCAGTGGTTTTTAGCAAGCAGGGCTGGAAGTGTTTCACTACCTTATATACTGCATACACTTGCTTATCAATGGTGGGGAAGTTGAGCTCTAGTCCCGCATGCTTGCGCTCATGAAGGAGATGGGATGTTCATTGTTCATTTCGTCCTTCTGAGTGAGTACTGCAACTAGTCAATTATCAGAGGCAAAGGTGTATAGCAGGAAATATTTCTTGAAATTTGGGTTGTAGAGTGCAGGTGCTTCTGCAATGGCCTACCTGTTCTGGGTAAATGCATACTTTCCCTCTTACCCCGGTTTTAGACGACATCTTTCTTGATCATGTCCTTCATGGGATTATCTATCTGCGCATAATCTGGAATGAACTTTCGGAGGACGTTTGTCCTACCCAAGAAGGACTGCATGGCTTTCTTGTTGGTTGGGTAAGGCATTTTTCTAATGGTATGGACTCGGTCCATATCCACCTTGACCCCACTTTTGGAAACAATATGTCTGAGGAGGTTCCCCTCTGACACTACGAATATTCTCTTTTTGGGTATTTAGGGAAATCCTCTATCTTTGACATCGCTCAAATAGTTTCTTCAGATGGCTTATGTGGTCTTCTCGTCTCCTTGAGAACATAGTCACATCATCGAGGTATACCACCACGATCTTTCCAATGAGTCTACAAAAAGCGATGTCCATGGTGCGCTGAAATGTTGTGCATGCATTTACAAGCCCAAACGGTATTCATCTATAACCGAATGTACCCCACATGGTATGGAAAGTAGTTTTGAGTCTGTCAATTTCTGCTATCAGAACCTGATTATATCCTAAGAAACTGTCAAGAAGAGAAAACATATGTGCCCCAAATATTGTTTGCAAAATGTGTTCCATAGATGACACGGGGTAGTTGTCTTTTTTCGAGATGCGGTTTACATTCCGGAAATCGACACACAAGCAGATTTCCCCGAACTTCTTTTAAACATGAACAATATTTGAAACCCATGTGGAATGAAAAACTTTGTATATGATCTATGCATCTAATAACTTAGTAATCTCGTTCTATATGAGGGGTTCAAGCAATGGATGTACTTTCTTCAGCTTCTATTGATATGGTTTGACCCCTTCTTTGATCAGGTTGATATGTTGGATGATCCATGTGTCATAAGTTTTCAGATCATCATACATCCAGGAAACACATCTCGATATTGTTTGAACAAGTAGACAAAGACATGCCATTATTTCTGTGTACACCATGTACCAAGATTGACAAACATCAGATCTTGTTTTGTTCCTAGGTTTATTAGTTCGTGCATCATGGTGGAACTATGGGTCTTGTTGTTCCTTGGCCCCTGAAAACGTTCTTGCAAGTCATAAAGCTTTTCCAATGTTAACACACCTTTTGTGATAAGGTGGCCTTTCCTGTTACTAGCTTCTGCTTGTAGAGAGTGCTCATTCTCGTCATCATCTATCGCTGCATCTTTGAAGACGTTAGCGTTGGCCATGAAATGGAGTATTTATTGATCATCATTAAACAAGCATAAGTTAGTTATGTTGTCTGGGATATATGGTTTGTACAAAATCTCAATAGTAAATCTATCCCTAATCGGTGACATTCTCGAAGCTACATTTGCAGTGCATTGGCAACCGCATTACACATATGTGGTACAACAATGATATTAAATGATTGGAAGCTTTAGATTATTCACCATACCTTTTGCTGGTAAATTTTGATATGCGATGATCAATAGTGAATGGTGTTACATACCTACCATAGCACTATCTTTGAATCACCAACCACGTTGAGTGCGACCACGCTGAGGTTGATGTCTTTATCCAAGCCTAACATGAATGATTCATACTTAGCAACATTGTCTGTGCACTCGAACTCCAAGCAAATTGAAACTAGATGCTTCCTATTGTAAGGGTCGATCAAGGCACACCTGGCAACTGAGCCATCCTATGTCTTTGATCTGTTAAAGTATGTGGTCCACAAATCATCTGTACATAGACCGCTTAATGTGATAGTACTACTGTTGTTGCTGCTACAATTGCAACTATTGGTACAATGTAGTTTCATTTCCATTAGTTGGGCAAGGAAGAAGTCCCAACTACGTGTCTGGTGGGGTTGGAGCTTGTCGTGCAGGATAACACCCCAATGCTATTTCAAGGACGCAATTGCCAAACATGATATCTGCGAAGGCCGAAGTTTCATTCTCGCCATTAATGGGATTGACATTATGCTTCATGTACCTCTCGGAAAACACCTGGATTTGGTTGCACTTGCCCTTGTACAGAAGTCACATGTGAGAATAGTCTGTAGCAAAACATTCATCTAGCTTGCTGGACTAGTCTCTGCTGAGCAGTAGACCGTATGCTTCGAGTATGTGCACAACCACAATGTTAATGCATTGGTGGACTCGACCATCATGAGATAATAGGATGATCACGTATCGTATTTCACCAATGGTTGGTACCAATGTTCGATCAAGTTGGATGATTCACGCGGATGTCTTGCTCCATTGTGCATTGATCTTTTTTGCAATGTAGAGTGACATGACAATTGCTGTCACACTGGAATCAACCAAGCAGTTGTGAACATTGCAGTTGAAAATTTCAAAATATACCAAGAATGGAGGGCAACCTGAGTTCTCTTCTTCCATCCAGAGTGTATTGAGCACAGTGGAAAGTGATCCAGGAGGTGTGCTTGCTCCCTTACCAGTAGAGGCTACATTGTCTGTTGCTGTATGTTCCAATGCACGCAGTAGGATATATCACTGACTCTGCATCTTAGTTAACTTGAACAAATTGATGTTTGCTCAAGTTTCTTCATGTCATCAACATTAATGTAGTCTAGAGGTGGTAGACTTACCGTGGTGTCTGGGGTAGAACAGATGTTCATGTTGTTTAGGGGAATGTTTTGTAGTTTGCTGCTCATGGATGTACTCTTGTCTCCCGCTATCTTCCCGGACTTGTTTTGTGTTTTCCGCTTTGGGATGGCCAATGGGTCAGACTTCCTCATCATTAGTCTCATCTTCTCTTACATTTCCCCAAGTGTGGGGGGAGCCCCTTTACTCCTAAGGTTGTAAGAGTCAGTTTTCTTTTGGGGTTACTTCTCGGTATTCGTCTTTGATATTGTTCACGAGCATTGATACGTGTTCATCACATGCCCAGAGCTTAATGGTTCATTAAGTGCAACCTCTTGGTCACATCGAGTGTATGACTACAAAAAGATCTTGCGACTCGCTTCTAGTCTGAACAAGAGTTCTTATGGTGATGTTCTTCATGGAAAGAATAAAACTTTGGATATGCAGACTATTCAACTTCGAACACAAGTTTCTATGCAGTTTTTGAAATGAACCGGTTTTTGCTTGATGAGCTACTTTCCTATCTCTGTCTATGCGGATGGATGTTTGCAAATGTGTCTGTTTTCCATTGTTTGAGCTCAAAAACTTCTGTAGTCAAGTTCTTGACAAGTCGAGTGAGGATCTCAATATCAATTGCTTCCTTGTCTCTACCCTTGCTCGCCATTGCTTGGGACTTGCTACTTGTATCCTTGGAGTCCTTTGTTGATTTTTCATCCTTGATGACTCCAATTGAGTGTAGGTCTTTCTCAATAGCAATAGCCTCTTCACAGTTTTCTAAGAGTGTTTGTTTCGCATCTCGCTTGAAAAAATGCACAATGTTGGTTGGCAGTGCAGACGTGTAGTAATAAATAGTGATGGAGTCATGAGGTTTAGTGTCGCTACAAACTTGTTCAATATGCATGTAAACCTCTGATTTAATTCTTTCACTTTCTCTTTCCCTCCGTCTTGAGGCTTCCCAATTCTTTGAGTAGCATGGATGGGGTCTTGTCATCAACAAACTTCAAGGAACATGTGTTTGAATGCACCCCAATTCTGTATAGAGTTGAGTGGAAGGTTGTGATACCATGCAACAGCATATATTTTTAAAATTTATTTAAATAGTTGTATATTTTTAAAAATTTTATTAAAAAATATTAATTTAAAAAAAGATAATATTATTTTTTATAAAAGTTGTATTTTTTTTTAATTTTTTATAAGTTAGTGTTGAACAATATTTTTTTTTCCACTTTTGGTTCATGGATACCCTGGTCAGTGGGTAGCCGCTACGTCCAGGGTTGTTTAATACAGAGTGGACCCCACCCGAAGGGGATCAACACCCCTTAGCATATTTATTGACCTAACCCCAAGAGCTTCGGGAATTGACCTTGTGATCTCCCGATTGGCGAGGCACTGATTTGACCGATTGAGCTAACTCTTGGTTGTGGTTAGTTTTAATTAAAAACATTATTGCCAAATACTTTTTATTTCAACTTAAGGTGGATGAGGATCTTTTGATTTTTTTATTTTTATTTTTTATTTTAATTGAGGGCCTAGATTGATTCTCAAGGAAATGTGCTCAATATATGCTTAGACTTAATGCTTCTCAATTTGAGATTATTACTATTCCAATAAGTTCCTCGATGATAAATTTCTCATTATTATTTATAACATTCATTTATATATATGCAAATTTTATTTCGCAAAATGGTCGATTACTTTTAATAAATTTAAAAAATTATATTCGTGCCACGTGGCTCCCCACACACCAATTTCTTAGAGATTTGAGATTATTCCTATTCTAATAAGTTCATCCATGTAAGTTCCCCATTATTATCTATAACATTCATTTATAATTCTTTTTTTTAAGTTAAAGTTGACCCATAACCCTTTTATACATGGTTAATTAGGTAAATGTGTAGCATTTTGTGTTGTAATAGTTTTTTTGTTATATTAATGAAGCCTTAGGCTATATTAATATTTGTAATGTGGTTGTACTAGTAAAATACAAATAATCTCACTCTCCTTGTGCTTGTTCAGTTTGTGTCGATATTACAACTCGAAAGATGTGGTAAGAATATTTCACTCTCTCTCAACCATATATAAAATATTCCGATGATCATGTGAAATAACATAACTTTCTATCAACTTTAAAAAATGATAAAAGTAATTAAAAGCAAAAAAAATATAAATATAAATGAAATATTCTCTAAATAAAAAATAATGTCAACTATAATTAAAAATAAAAATGAATATACCTATTTGATTACTTTAAATGACATTACAACTTAGAAGATGTAAAAATATTTCACTCCCACACTCAACTATAAATAAAATATTTAGATGTTAATGTGAAATAATAAAATTTATATCAATTTTAAAAAATAAAATAATTAAAATTTAGAAAATAAATATATTTCCAGTTTTAAATGTGGAAGATGTATAATTTTTATAGTTGTTAAAAATATTTCAATACAAGATTTAGATGAAGTATTTAAATATCCATATTATTATATATATGAAGAATCTCTCTCTCTCTCTCCATCCATATATATATATATATTATATATACTTAATATGAAAGTGAAAAAAAAAATTATTTCTTCACAAGAATTCCTAATAAAATAATCAAAAGGGAGGTGTGCAATTCATTTCAATTCTTTATATAAAATTAATATGTGGCATTTAAAAATATTTATAAAAAATGAAAAAATAGACTTTATAAAACAAATATTTCAATCATTTTGGCTCTACTTTAAAATAAATGTAAATATGGGGAAACTCCTTTTAGATTTGAACATTTGAATTCCAAAAAAAAAACAAATGTCCGTAACCATTAGTTAATTTTTTCTTATTTCAAAAAATTAACATACTTAAGATATGTTATTAGGTTTATGATCATAATTTAATAAATAAGTATTATGTAACAGTAGTCATATGACAATTATTATGTAATATAATAATTAATATGTAATATTGATTAGTTATAGAACAATCATTACATGATATTTATTTAGTGCATTATATAATATTTTTTATAATATACCTTAGGTATAGTACATAAACCTTATTCAAACTTAAGAAGATTACTTAAATTTGATGAGATTTTTTTAAATCACTAGGAAAAAATAGTCCTTTCGTAGTTATTTCAATTAAAAAGTGTTTATTATCAGGGATATGCCTTCTACTAGGATTTTATCCTTAAATTTTGAATGGGTTCCTATATTTTCATAAGTTTATCCACATAAAATATGAGGAACCTTAATTTTGATTTGACCATTGGGTTGTCATATATCACTATAGGTCTAGGAATTCAAGGCATCACCTAATATACTAGGTCCTTCTTAAAAGATTGTGCATTTCTCTAGATTTTAACTAAATAATTATGCATCTAAAAGATGAATAACAGATTGCAAGAGTCATCCTTCCCATTGGATAATAGACACTCTTTTGTGAAATTCCTCGGGTGCAGCCTAAGTAACATATATGCATCCTTCTAAACGTAACAACAATAGAAGAAAGTAGAAACAAAGACATGAATACTATCCATAACAACAAAGCTACTGATTAATGAAATAACCAACTCCACATCCAATGTATGAACAAAAAGGAAATAATCCTGTAGTAAACATGTAGGAGAAAGCAACATCAAGAGAAAGCTGTAACAATAAAAAATGCTAAGTGCCAAAAAGTAGGAGGCCCAACTCAAAAGTGGATCAGGTGAAGAGTTAGTAAGTGATTTGTCCCAAGCGAAGAAGAGAGACTGAGATGAATTTCTGGAAGTGGATTGAGCCCAACAAGGTAGAACATCCACTTTTGGACAAAATTTTAGCTTCCTTGTTGTGCTCACGATAGATGTGAGAGAAGGAAATCTAAAAGAATGCTCGAGATAGAGTTTTGATCCGATATTACTAGGAGAGAGATTTGGATTCTGAAGTTTACATTGGTTTCCAACCCATTCAATAATAACTTTAGAGTTCCCAAAGTGGAATTGCTTGTCAATCCAATCCATGAAGCATAATAGAGAGTGCCCCATAAGTCCAGAAGCTCGGCCCTAGCATTCAAATGCTTTCCACCAAACCAAAGGAATCTGAAGAGATGATCAGGTTCTAGATAAATGATCATTCTACAACCACATGACCCAAAGGAAATGGCTCCATTAAAGAATCCAAATGGAAAGGAAGACCAAAGATAAAAGGAGGAGCAAGAGGGGTGAGGAGAAGGGAAGGGATCACAAGAAAATTGTTTAAAGTATGCCATGATCAAAGACTTGGTTCTATAGATAGAAGGCTGGGAGGAATCAAATATTAGTGCATTACGTGCTCCCTAGATGACCAATAAGATAAAAAATTGAAGGGTCTTGAGGGATTTATGCACAACAAACCAATGATGGAGGTAGTTAGGGTTGTGATCCTAGATCAAGACAACTACAGATTCCAGGAGACTAAGGAATTCAAATATATATTTGTAAAACATAAAGATGCAACTCACTTAAATGAATTGTTTTGTGTTCCCTTTAACATACATAAAATTGTCCAGAGGTGAGAATCCATCCCACTAGAGTGTGTTAAAGCGAAATGGAACCATATATTTCTTCGTCATTTTTTAATAGTTGTTTCTATTCTAATTTTATTATAATTGGTTGTATTATTATAAAAGGGAAACCCTCATCTTGATTGCATGTTCTCTTAATCTGCATACATTTCTGCTCGGGCCCACCTTTTATGTCACTCTTTGAATAGCTGAACGTTGGTGTTATTACGAGAATTATTTATTGTTAGAAAAATTTTACAATAGATAACTCCATTTAATGCAGAGTTCAAGACATGGAATTTGGACTATCCATGGGTCTTATGTAGACACACAACTCCAGGATGGAGCAAGTTAAGTTGGAGTATGTTATTTCGCGAGTGTTAACAAAGTGGAAACCCTATTAGAATGTAAAAACATGGTTTAAGTTTCTATGAAATGGGAATCTCAATGAATATGATACTATCCACTTAGAAAAATAACC
>APFE031415823.1:1817-14774 GCA_000404065.3 Pinus taeda | reverse complement strand
AAGATACAAGTTGTGTGTGAGAATTTTATCTCACTTTTATATAAAGTTTGATATCAAGTGGTTTATTTTCTTATTAAAGTTTATTTTCTCATTAAAGTTGGGAAAGCTAATTAAAGTTGGGAAAGCTAATGAGGGTGAGTGAACTAAGATGTATGTGACAAAGTGTGAGTTTCTTAAGTTGTTTTTCAAATTAATAGAAAATATTTTGACGAAGGATATTGGAGGTTTAGTTTCATGTATTTGACTTTATCGTGATGTTAGATTTTATAATAGCGACAAAAGGACTTTACTGTTATCTTGGAAAAGTAATTATAAATTCTTTATGGCCTTTTCTTTCACTATGATTTGGTGAACCTCTTCTGTACCAAATTATATGGTTCAGAGACTCTCTCCTCCAATTACAAGAGTTATAATATGCTCCTATCAAGTTCTACTCTCAAGATGGTGAACAAGTCTTAGCATTTTGTAAATTCCTTTTCTATATCATTTTCTTTCTTCCTTTCACATGGATTTCTTATATTAGCTTGCTAAAGTCATTCCAATTTTTATCGCTTCTTCCTCCCCAAATATTTTTAGGTAGTTGCTTTACTGTCTCTAACAATCTTACTCATATATCGAGTTATCCATCCAGGTGGTAGGCCTATAAGCTATCCATGTCATCAATATAGACTTTTACTATGAAAATTATATCTTAATATCTTTGAAATTGTCCACCAATTCAAATTTAAATTGTATTATTTTTAAAAGCTTTAAAAAAATATAAGTTTAAGCTTCTTATTCCAGGTTTATATTTATCTATGTATATCACTAAGAATAACTAAATACCAACTTCTATGTATATCGCTAAGAATAACTAAATATCAACTTTATATATTAGATACTGAAACCTAGCACTCTACTCCTAACAACTTCTTACACTCATCGCATCCTCAAGTAATAAACAAGGCACAAACTCTCTCCAACCGTAAAATATTAAATATGTAAATTAATGTTCTCATCCATAACTAGTTGCAAGGCTATCATTGTGCTTTGAAACAAGGGTGTGAAGAAGCTCGAGGTAATATACAAAGGCTCGCCCACATTTCTATCTTTTTAATACACATTGATGTATTCTGGAACATTTTAAGAGAGAGAAATAGCTACTGGGGGGAGATGCTATTGGGGAACAATTAACGGGTCTGGATTTGCAAATGAAGAAGCTCGAGGTAATATACAAAGGTTCGCACACTTTTTATCTTTTTAATACACGTTGATGTATTCTGGAACATTTAAAGAGAGAGAAATAGCTATTGGGGGAGATGCTATTGGGAACCATAACGGATCTGGATTTGCAAATGATTATAGATTCGTTCACATATGGAATAGGAAAAATTTGGTAAAATTGAAATGAAATATATTGGAAGAGAAACAAAAATTATGGGAGGATGAAAAAAAATTGGAAAAAAAGGATTTTCTAATTGTACGCATGAAATTGGCTAAACATTTTCCCCAAAATACATATCGTGAGCATCGATGCCCACAACATTGATGGGCAGAGAGAACGATTCCATTTATTTAAGGTTTGAACCCGATTTCAAAATTAGAGAAAGAGGCCATTATGTTGTAAAATATGTTTGTAGGGTATTGATAACTCTTAGGCATCAATTTCCTTTCATGTCAATAACTCATATAAGTATATATATATAAATAGTATAGCAATGAATGGTTTACACCAACATTCCGACCAAAATGAAATGAGGTTGTGGGAGTCTAAGGGACATGTTCTGGCCATGAATTAATAAATTAATAATAAATATCAGTGCTATAGCGTATCCATCAAAATGATTGAGAGGAGTTGAATGTAGACAACAAATGCATATGGGTAAATTGTTCTTTCTCGCCATGTATCACTTTTAAGAGTGGGTCTTGGCATTCATTAAACATGACGTCATATTTGTGTATAGGGAATGCATATAAGTTTTATGAATTTAATTAACATATTTTATTTTATTTTATTGATTAATTGGAGGGAAAGGAGTTGTTTTTAGTGTGATTTTTTGGAGTTTTTGGTATTGGAATCTAGCGTTTAAATTTGTGGTGAAATTTTGATTTGTGTTATTTAAACTAGTTTTTTGAGTGTATATATGGATTCAACACCTTGAAAAACTACTAGGGCACTTTTACTGTGCAGGGGCTACCGATCAAACTTGTGACTTCAATGAATTCTTGCTATATTTTAGAGAAATTAGACCAAACAAATCCGCCAAAAAAACTTCCAAAAAATCACACTAAAAACAACTCAAAAGAAAAAATAATTCATATTATCACCATATGACTCCATAAAATCCTAATGCAACAACGAAAACATATAATCTCTTGGAAATCTTGGAAAAGTAAGGCTCTCTTAGAAAAGTAAAACTGACCTCAAATTCTCCTCGTGGTAGAAATCCGAGTAGTAGAAAAAACATAGTACATAAATAATTCTAGAAAAAAGGAAAGGGAAAACACTTACTAATGCTAAAAAATACTCAACTATCCACCAAACTCAATTAAACTAATTTCGAAACCTCTTATAGAATTGAAATTGATTTAGGATGATAGTTATTGACTTTTAATATTTGAGCATAATAGAAATAAGGTAATATAAAGTTGTTGGTATCCACTTTAAAAAATAAAAGTAAGCATTCAAGTATTACCCATTAATAATAGTAAAAATTCAAGTACTACCCATTAATAATAATAAAACAAAATGTGGAATCTAAATGTAAAAACTATAATGATTGGATATTTTATTAAACGGGAAATTGATTATAAAAGGGTAAGCTTATATAAATTTAGTATATTATTATTCGTGAGTAGGAAATTTGCAACTATCTTCTACCCTAATGTGATACATTCAACGCCTTTTTCTCTGGGAATCTTCAAGAATTATTTGAGTTGTCATATATTTACTACCTCCCTTCATATTTTTCTTTAACGTATTGAATGTTTTTATTGCCTGCACTTTTCACTTTTAATAGGATTCCTTGTGAGTCAAATTATCACAATAGTTGGTTTTAACCTCTAAATAAGCTTATTGTAAGCTTCTCAAGATACTCTAAGAAAGGATTGATACTCAATTTATATTTCTATGGGCGCACCTAAATCTAGATATAACCAAAGTGCATTATTTAATTGAGCAGTCTAACCCCAAAACATAAAAGTAATACCAAACATAAAACTTCATATACACCCATTCTCATAAATTTAATGTGCACCATTAATCATACCAATATAAGGGGGGTTAATATTATTGAAAAAAGCACAATTTATTATCAATTAAAAGGAGAGTTTCGATTTCCATTCACATATGTGCATAACCCACTTGATATTTACAACTTTTCCCCATAATTTAAATGTGGTTAAATCCAACACCAGCAGATCGAATACACATTTTGTTGATCAATTCTTTGACCACATTGAAATTGTTTTACCAATCATTGTGCCTTCGTCCTCACAATATTTTAACTAGACTTCAATCTTGTTATATCTTTCCCTCTGTAGGCTATGAGGATGAGTTCCGATCTTGGATCCACAACTACACCTACACTCCTGATCTCTTGGAAATTTCTTGTCCTGACGGTTTGTGAATATCCCCCAATCATGTGCTTGCTCCAACGTTGAGACCCTGCTCAATGGCTCCCTTCACTTGCTATGGAGTTGGCTATTACATTTCTTTGTTGTTGGCTGCCACCACGTGATTCCTCTATCAAATGCAATTGCATTATGTCCCTGCCATTTATCCATGCGATCCTAGCCCTTCCGGTGTTTGTGTCTGCACCTCCCTTAAACCAGACCAACATTGATATTTATAGAAGGACTATGCAGGGGTTGCAATATTGGTCTTGAATTCATATAAAAACTCCAAGAATAAAAGAACCAGTACGTAGAAACAATCCCCAACAAAACCCTTTCCCCAAAGAAAGAAAAAGAAAATGGCACCATCTAGGGTGATTGTGAGGACCACTGAAGTGGGGTTTCTGGGTAGGGTGAGACTAGATCCAACCAAAGCTAGCGATACAATCTCACCTGAAGTCCTCAATGATAGAAAGATTTCATGAGCTCTCGATCAAAATTACCGGAGAAAGATAAAAAATTATTCATGTTCTCCTCTCAAATTCCTCCCTCCTTTTAAAGCACTTGAATGCCCAAGAAACTACTGGAAAATACCAGGGGCATTTATTTCCCTTGGAAAATATCATGTGCTGCCCCTTTATTATTTATTTATTTATTATTACTTCTATTATTATTATTATTTTTAAGTCAGATTTTGAAGGTCAATCGGTTGGGGATATTACAGTGCTCCCCGCCCACGTTTTCTTTCCCTTAAGAAATTTCAGTGCTGAATGCTGCAGTATATGTTCTCCTTCCTAGGTATTGTCCTTAGTGGGAAAACATTTCAATCGTACCAAGTATTCTCGGATGGTCCTACTCCTAAGTTTCTTCTCTCCCACTTCCTATACCTCATCTAGAACCAGTTGGAGATGCCCCTCCTCATATAATGGGGGCAAGTCGGTGATGATTTAATGTGCTCCCCTACGACTTTTTTTAGGTAGGAAACATGAAATACATTATGAATTCAACTTTCTGTTGGGAGTTCTAAATCATATGCCAGCTCCATCACCTTCCAAATGACTCAATAGGGTATATAGATATGTGACTTCAACTTTTCTGCTACTTTCTACTTCAATGTAGATTGTTTGTATGGTTATAGTCGGAGGTATACTACATCTCCCACTTAGAAAATTCTTTCTATCCTTTGTCGATCTACATATAACTTTTGTCGATTCCGAGTTGTATGTAGGTTATCCTTGAGTGCCCGAAGAATATCCCGACACCCTTGGATCCAATCCTTGGCTAATGGCTCCCTGCTATCTCCAAATGTTTTGTCTACAAAAGATAATGCCTCATATCCATATGAGGCTCAGAAGGGTGACATCCCTATGGACATGTGATAAGTAGTGTTATATCAATATTCTCCTAAATAAAACCACTTGGACCATGTTATTTTTTCCCCTATGACATAGTTTTGTAGGTAACCTTCCACCCATTTATTCACTGATTTTGTTTGTCCATCTGTCTGGGGATGGTAACCTGTACTAGGAGTGAGCTTTGTGCCAGCTAACCTGAATAACTTCTGCCAGAATTCCCCCATGAACATGCTATTATGATCGTTGATAATGGTTTTGGGAAAGTTGTGCAGCCGGAATACTCCTTGGAAGAATATTCCTGCTATCTGAGATGCATAGATTTTGGTGGAAATTACGAAGAAATGGGTGTATTTAGTCAGGTGATCTACCAACACAAAGACACAATCTATGACTTGGGATGAGTGTAGCCCTGTAATGAAATGCATGGAAACACCTTCCCATTTTTGTTTTGGGATGGGTAGTGGTTGTAACAAACCTATTGGGTGCATGTGTTCAACATTATTTCTCTAATAGGTATTGCACTCTTAGACATATTTGATAATGTCCATCTTGAGACCCTTCCATGTGAAACTCTCCCTAATGGTCTTGTAAGTCTTCATAAACTTGGATGCCCTATGAGAGGAGAGTTATGGGTTGCTTGTAAGATCTTCATCTTCAACTAGGAATCTGGTACCATATAGACTTAGTCCTTATAATAGATAACTTCGTTGAAAACTCTATATCTATTGTCTAGTGATTTTCCATCAAGGATCTCACATGTTGATTGGTTCTTTGAATATTCCACCAAAATATGTGATATTTAGTCTTCCACAATGTCTACGAGTGAGAAGGTAGTTAGTCTCCTGGATAAGGCATCTACTACTGAATTATTTTTTCCTTTGACGTATTCAATCTCAAAGTCATAGGCCTGGATCTTGCTAACCCATTTTTTCTACCTCTCATAGAATCCCTTTTGATCTAGAAAGTACTAGAGACTATTATGATCAGTTTTGACCTTGAACCTATTGCCCACTAGATATCTGTGAAATTTGGCCAATGCATGCATAATTGCAAACATTTATTTGTCATAAATGGAATAAGAAAGCTCATAATCCTTGATCTTCCTATCTCAAAAGAAATTAGATGATGATTCTGGGTTAAAACAACCCCAATTCCTTCTCTAGAGGCATCACACTCCAATACGAACATTTGAGAGAAGTTCAGAAAGGCTAGAATTGGGCATGAGCTTATCACTTTCTTCATCTACTCAAATGTCCCCTGTGTTGTATATGTCCATACAAAGGACCGCTTTTTAGTTAGATCAGTAAATGGTGCTTCCAGCTATGAATATTCCTTGACAAATCTCCTATAATAAGTACAAATACCCAAGAATCGCCTTAATTTTCTTACATTTTTGGGAGTCGATCAATTAAGAATGGCTTCAATGTTCTCTTGGTCCACTTTGACATGCAAGCCTTCGATTATGTGACCTAGATATAACATATTTTTCATGCAAAACTCAAATTTGGAGATTTTGGCATAGAATGGTTGTGCCTCTAGTATTCCCAAAACCTCATCCAAATGTTGAAGATGCTCCTCCCATGTTCGATTGTAAATTAGGATTTCGTCAAAGAAGACCAACACAATTTTTCATAATTCATTGTTTAACACATGGTTCATAAAAGAATGAAATGTGGTAGGGGCATTAGTCATTCCTAAGGAAATCACCATGAACTCATGCTGAAGAGACTTAAAGGCATTGTCAAAGCATGGATCCAAAAGTTTAAGGAGGAGCAAACACTCAAACTTAAGCAGATTGAGGTTGATATCACCGCTTACATGGACCCATCACTCATTGGTTATTTTCTGAATCCCATTTAAATCAAGTTAAGGATCTAGTTCAAAGGAAGAATAAAGTTCTTTTGGCCCAAGATGAGGAGTGGCGTCTTAAGAGAAGGGCCTCTTTGGATCAAAGGAGGGGATAAAAATTGTAAATTCTTCCATAGGGTTGCTAATACTATTTGAAATATTAGGAACTCTAAGGGTAGATTGATACATTCTCTCAAGTATATTATGGAAGAAGCACATAGGATTTTTAACAGATAGTTCACCCAATAGGAGAATGATAACTTTACGGATGTTTTTGTTAATGAGGATGACATCAGGCGCATGGATTGTCCAATTTTTGAAAAGGATCTCCTCCATACACTCAAATATATGCCCAAAGACAAACGTTTGGGCCGTAATGGTTGGCCAGTTGAGCTCTACTTATCCTATTTTGACCTCATGGGAGATGAACTGTTGTAGGTGGTTGAATAATCTCAGGTATTTGGTCACATCTCAAGATCCATCAATGCAACTTTCCTTGCATTGATTCTTAAGAAATCAAAATCTACTTGTTTCTCTGACTTTAGACCTATTTCCCTTTGTAACTCTATCTATAAATTGATTTCTAAAATTGTAGCTAAAAAAGTTAAGAAGATTCTTGCTCTTTATATATGCCCAGAGAAATTTGGCATTCTTATTGATAGGAGAATACAGGATGCAATTTCCATTGCATTAGAAAGAATACATTCAATAAAATCAAACAAACAGAAAACCCACCTCATGAAAATAGATCTAGACTGGGATTTTATTCATCCGATCTTCGGTAAGATTGGCTTTCCACATCACTAGGTTATATGGATAATGACATGTGTGACTTCGACATCTATGGCGGTCCTAGTTAATGGGTACCACTCTCATTTCTTAAAAATTTCCAGGGGCCCGAGGCAAGGATGTGCTCTCTCCTTGCTCCTTTTTATTTTAGTCATGGATTCGCTCATTTGAAGCTTGAGGATACCAAAATCAACTAGGGACATTACTGGTTGTAGGGTCTCTTCTACAATTACCACCTCAACTCATATTTTCTTCGTAGACGATGTCCTTTTTTTTGGTGCAACCAAATTTTTAGAATGGGAAATTATATATCAGATTCTTTCTAATTTTGGTATAGCTTCAGGTCTCATTATCAGTGAGGAAAAATATGAGTTGATATCAGATGAGAGGAATTTATCGACCGGCCAACAAATAAAATCTCTATTTGGGATTAAGTCGATCCCTTTGTCTTTGGGATTCAAGTACTTGGGATGATTTCTCAAACCTAGCTATTACAGATTGTTGGAATAGGAATGGTTGATCACAAAATTCCAGGAAAAACTTTCTATTTGGGAACACTACTGGTTGACCCTTAGGGGGAGTGTGATCTTGATAAAATTGGTGCTTCAAGGAATTTATGTGTATTGGATGCATTTATTTCTTCTCTCATTGGTGGTAATTCACAAAATCAATGGTATCATTGCCAAGTTCTTGTGGGTAGGATCTAGCCCAAGGAAAAAATATATCCTTGAATCAAGATTGGAATGCTTTCTTTACCTCAAGATTCGGGTGGCTAGGGATTAAGGGACACAAAGAAGTTTAATATAGGCCTCCTCTGTTGTAATTTGTTGAGGGATTTTAATGCTCAAGGATTATGGAGAGATATAATATTAAGGAGATATCTTCATATACAAATTATGGAAGAGTGGGTTGCTACGGGAGCTCCCTCTAAATGTAAAATTTATGTTATATGGGGCAACTTGATGGATGCTAATATTTGACTCTGTGCAAATCTGAAATGGAAAGTAGGAAATGGGGCTAAGATATAGATTGGGTTGGATGTGATGAAGGGGATGAATGGGGACCATTCATTATCACGACAAATTATCTTAGAATTGCACCAATTGGGGTTTAGACTTCTTGTTGACTCAATGAAGCAAACTTCCCTGGACTACCCCTTTCATACATGGCCACATTCTTGCGAGTTGGGACTGAATGCATAACTAGATCTTGGATTGGAGTCTTATAGACTCAGGCTTCTTGAGGTAGGGATAACAATAAATGATAAGCCCAATTTTTTTTTCATGGTGTCGCTGAGTTGTTGGAGGAAACATAGAAGTCAAAGAAATTTACACATTCATTTCTAGTTCTCCATCCCCTAGTTCCTTTGATGAATGGACTGTGCCCATGTGGAAATGGGATGCACCCTTGAAGATTAAATGTTTCTCCTAGTTGACCCTTTTTAACCGCATCTTGACCTAGGATAATTTGATGAAAAGGGGCCTTCAGTGTCTAGTAGATGCCAATTTTTCCATTTTGTCATCGAAGACATTGTTCACTTATTTATGAACTATCCCTTTGCCAAGGCCATATGGGACAATGTGCTAGGATTACTGAAGCTTAGATTCGGTTTGAATTGGTCTTCCATTATTGAGTGTCTTATGTTTTGGTCCTTGAATCTAAGACCATACAAGGTGCTCCCCATGTATGTTCTTTGGGGGATATGGTACTCTACAAATGCTAGAATATTTAAGGACAAGCACCTTCATTGCTATTCTGCCAGTGCTAATATTATTGGTTACTTTCTTAAGATAGGCCCTTGGGTTCCCTGGTCTCCTTAGAGGGTTGTTCGAATTTTGGATCAGGGGACACTCTTCCATAATATATTTTTTGATGGGGCTTTTGTTGTGGGATGATGTTGTTGTGGAGCTCTCATTGAACTTTTTCCCAACATAATTTTTTTATTCTATTGGAATGGGGGTGATGGTACTAACTGAAAGGTCGAGATTCTGGCATTGTGGGGTTTGCTGCAAAGTGTTCTTTGGCAAGCCATTGAATCCATTAGGATTGTTGGAGATGTAAAAACTTCCATTGACTGATTGCAGGGGAGGAGCACTATAGATGTTCCTTTGTTACATCACTGTATGACTAATATTGATGCCCTCCATTCTTCTTTCTCTTATTTATTTTTCCTCTATGTGTACAGAGAACAAAACATGGAGGTTAAATGCCTGTCCAAGCAGGGGCTGGATAGTATCTCTTGATTTATGTTTTATGAGCTATGAATTGATGGAACTATTCATTCTTCAGGGTCCTTTGAGCTGTGAATATTTTTCTATAATCTGTCTAGTTTCTTGGATATTGTTGTGGCTCTGTTTGGGTTTTGGCTAGGTGCTTGTTTTCTCTAATCCATTGATTTTCTCAAGGTAATTTGTTGTTTTGTTCCTATTTTTAATTTGGTAGGCTTTGTCCCCTTGACTTGGGTGACTTTTGATTTTGATTCTTTGCTTATGAAGTATGTAAGAACCCATTTTATCAATGAAGATTCTCTTTTTTTCATCTAAAAAAGAGAACCCCTTCTTACAGCTGACTTAATATAGGCGAGTTTATATATGGAAGTATATATACACTACCCTTGCAAGAAAGACTATATTATCTTGATCGGGCTCATGGAAACATAGGGACTTACTGCCTGTGTTTCGAGACTAATCCAACCTAGTAAGACTGGTGCAAACAATATTTTACCTGACTGTACTAGGGCTGATCATTCAGGACAAACCCAATAATGCTAGTTTTTTCAGCCTCTTAGAATGCATGAGATTTTCATGCATTCAATTTCATCCCATGCATAGGTAAGATAATATGATTTATTATTTTTTACACAACCTCGACCCTGACCTCGACCCCCAACCGCTTCTTTTGTAAAACTTCATTTTGGAGAAAATGACTTAGTGAGCGCACTTGATTACTGGAACCACTATGATCCCATTATGACTAGAACAAATATAAACACAATCATACGTCATAGACCATCATAATAAAATAATTGAGAAGCACCTTATTCAACCATCCCAAGATAGATTTTCTCTATGGTTACTAATACAAGATAAGTTACATCTAAGCCATCGGCTTCGTTAGATGATGAACATCAAGATCATTCTATCAAATTAACAAGACCCATGCACTGTGAATTTAAAAAATACATGCCTACAATAAAATGAACCAGAAAGCACACAATACATATAATATTATCCATATAATCATCCCATTGTTGTTATCTTTTACTGATTCATTCTCAGTTGAAAAAAAATCCTTGGAGAGGGCATAAAAATCCTTAGGGAAAAAAATTAAAGAAATCCTGCATCTAATTCATTCTCAAATAAAACCATAACAATCTCCCCTTGAAAATAAAAAATATCATACAACCCATCAAGGATGATAATACTACATTCATTACTAAAAAAAATGATGATGAGCTAATAATCAAAACCCACCATCTTGACCTGCATGTTTTTGGTGCCCGTGGTCACCATTCAATCCAGGGATTCGATGCCGACAAACAAATTCTTAGATTTTTTCTCTACAAATTTCCAAAGTTCCACAGATTTTAGATCAATGGAGAAGTGAGTAGGAAGATCTGTAGCTAAGACTTGGTGATTGCAACGAATCTAACCGCATACTAGACAATGATTTGTGAACGAATTCACTGGTCGCTCCCTAATGAGAAAACCTCAAATTGTTATCATTAAGGGTTTAGATTAATTTTTCCTTATTTGTACAATCCATGTAAAAATGATGTAAAAGGATGTATGAAATCAATGGAAATTGATGCAACACCGATCGCATTTGAACCATGTCAGATTTAAATCTAGTAGCATATTTCACTATCGATCGTATGACTCTGTTATCAATCTAGTGCTTGCGACGGTAGATGGGTTCTAAAGTTATGTGTAGATATACCAATTATTATTGTACTCAATGAAAAGTGAGTAAGCTTCGTGGATGTAATAGCTACCAAAACAGTGAGAAATTTCGCCTTATCCCCTCCAAGCTAGTGACAAATTAGTTAATCTTGATGAATAAATATAACAAATCATTATAACGTGTATAATTATTAATGGGTCTAGTTCTAAAAGGGCAGGAAAGGCCAAAGGTAAGGATAATTTCACTTCTAGCTTAGGTTAGACTAACTTATTGTTGGGCCTCAGAATGTTATACTTTCACATGTAAGGGCCCACTCTTATACGTAAGGAGATCTATATTTATTTTTATTAGAATCTAATATTTAATAATAAATATATAATTTAATAAATAATATATTTGGTTATTTAATAAAATTTAAAACTTTCAAATGAATACATAGTTAAAGTTGAAATCTAGATGTTATTTGTTTTTATAAAAAGATGTTTTGATGCTCGTATGTAAATAAATGGTAAAGAAGGAATTTTGACGAAGGTGTTGTTGGTATTGATGTTGGTGCCACTGGTGTTGGTGAAATGTGTTTTTTTTGTTTGTATATATTTAGTGATAGTTTTAAATCGATCCATTCAGGGGTTTGATCCTAGTGGCTAGGTCTTTCTAGCCCATTAGTCACGCTTCTTTCCAAGTAGGATATTAACTTTTCTTTGGACGGAAAACCTTTTGGGTGTAGTTTTTAACCCCGTACAGAAATTACCTGCATATAAATTCTAAATCACAGGAAAAAATAAAAAATGCGAGAGCACAACACATAAAACACATATACACAGAGATTTCCCACTGGATCCAAAAACCGGGACTACCAGCTTAATTTTTCATTATGTTCCTTTCAATGTTACAATACATATTTATACATGCCGAAGCATCCAATACCACGGACCGAAAACCATCGTGTCCAAAACCATGGACCGAAAACCATCGCGTCCAAAAAAAATGTGCAAAAATCATGCACAAAACCATAGGTGGGTCCGCCCAACCTAACATAGGGTGGGGTTACGGGTACCCCTGAAAAACCATATTAACTATGTGGAAAGAATATAACACAACCCAACAATCTCCCACTTGTTGTTTTCTTTCCACAGGGGGCCACAGGAGAGCTTAGTCATTTTTCCAGCCCTGAAACACCCATTGATTCTCTACACCAAGACAACTTCCCAGAGCTAACATATTTTGTCAATGCATCTGCAATATTCTTCAAAATGTCCACCTTTACCAGAAACACCATTTTGTCTTCTATCATATCCCTCACAAAGTGATACTGAACATCAATGTGCTTTGTCTTTGAATGATAAGCAGGGTTCTTTGCCAAGAAAAATTGCACTTTGGCTGTCACAGTCTATCCTTATAGCTCCCTGTACTAACCCCATACTTGAACACAATCTCTACAACCAAACTGCTTCCTTGCTTGCATGAG
>APFE031415813.1:87518-103335 GCA_000404065.3 Pinus taeda | reverse complement strand
TAGGCCTTTGTGCACACATAGAACTTCTACCCTAGGACTTCTACCCTAGGCCTTCTACCCTAGGACTTCTACCCTAGGACTTCTACCCTAGGCCTTTGAGCCTCTTTCCTACGCTAGAACTCTTCGTTATTAGCTCTCATAGACCCATTACATTCATCAATGACTCAAAACATATCAAGACTCAACTGAACTCCTTTAGACACTTCTAAGACTTCCCTTTTTATACAATCCCATGGTCCGCAGACCATGGGCAGATCTCTTAAAGTTGACACAAGTTACAAAAATAAGGCAAGAAACTCTTGACAACTCTTTACATCTTCATGCTTCGTGACCACAAAGTGCGGAGACATTACAACCTTTATACAAAAACTTGGGCTTTTAACTCCAAAATTGACTCCAAGGGTCCTGCTCCCAACGTCTATTGAAAGAACAATTAAGGGGTCTGTTCTTGATTAGTAATGACAAAATTGGGTCATAAACATCCCAGTCTTGGTCCATTGCGTTATTCTAATCCAAGTCAAATATTTTGTGGATGGAGACAATTTTGTTAAAGGATTCCATTCTTTCGACTGCTAAAACACTGAGACGAAACAAGAAACCAACCTTGAAATTTGAATTCTTGCTTTCTTAGATGTTTTAACAATCTTCATTGTAACCCGTACTAAATCCATTTTCACCCATAAGCAACTGCAAAACACTTTTTTGTTACCAGGGAAAAATAAATCTTTAGAAATAAATTTCTTAATAAAAAGTTAATAAATACCAAATTGTTGTATCCATTGATTCGATCTAATTGCTAGATCAATAGCGGAAATTGAGTGCAGAGATGAGAAATAAATGATATTTAACACCATAAGAGAATCTCGCATTGAATCTGTTAAGGGACACATGTTTCTTCTTGGTGAGTGCAAGATTTCAATGGTGTTTTATACTTCATCCCTATTCAAAATCTGCAACACATATTCATCGTTGATCTCCAACTTCTCGCAATCTGGACCTTTGAACCATGTAATACAATATGGTACTTTGGCCTTTGGCATTTTGAACTATCCCACATGCAACAGAGTAAAATACTTGTCATTATTTAAATATTCTAGCTCATGGATGTTATCTTGATGCATAGTGCATATATATACACACTCCAATGTTGGGTGCCTTATGTTGGTTTCTATTCACATCCGATAAGTGGTGCTTCGTATGTGTTGGATTAAAATTGTTCTGACTTGGAGATTGAGTCTAGGAAACCAATCTTTTTTATAAAAATAACTATAACCATGCATATGAACCCAATGTATAATAAGAACCTTCAAAAAATTTCACCCAAATTATAATTTTTTTGCAAAAATTTGTAAAAAATTTAATATGTGATAATAAACCCTTAAACCCTTAAGCCCTAATCTGTGAACCCTTAAACCATAAACCCTTAACCCCTAATACCTTAACACAAAATTCTTAATTACCCTACAACCCATTCACATTCCCTATAACTATTATCAATCCTAAATCCATAACCATTATAATTACTAACCCCGTGATGACTAAGTCTTATCACCCCTAATTGTATAACACATAAAAACTATAATCCCAGGCCCCTATAACCCTTAACACCTACTAATTTTGACCCCTAGTGTCTATTATCTAATATAGCTTGTAACCATAGCCACTATGTCCCAAAACTAATAACCCTATCCCCTTTAACTCTTGAAATATAACCATTATCACTAATAAACTCTTAGTCATAACAACTATACTTGTTAACTAGTAACATATATGATCCATATAAACCTATTCCCATAAAATATTTTCTCTAACTCCTATATGCCCTAGATGGGAATGAGGAATGATGACAATGAGACTGAATGATGAGTGTTGATGTCTCAAATTAGATCATGTGGGGATGTCATGCATCCTTGAGTCTTGAAACCCTCACATACTCTCAAGGCATATGCCCAGTCTAACCATGTCAAATTTCAATGCATGCAAGAATAGTTTGAAGAAATTTTGACATTGGCCCCATTAACTACTCATTGTGCAACGTTAGTGGATGACATTGGTGATGGGCATGTTGGAAGACATTCCATGACATTTCAAGAGAGTTTCAACAAATATTTCTTATATGGGAATGAGGAATGATGACAATGACACTACATGATGAAAATTGATACAAACGTGGACGATCTCAAATATTATGCAAGGACGTCATGCATCCTTAAGTATTGAAACCCTCTCATATTGTCAAATCATGTGTCTACTCTGATCATGTCAAATTTCTATGCATACAAGAACAATTTGAAGAAATTTCAAAATTGGCCCCATTCACTACTCATCATCTTGCATCGATGGACGTCATTGGTGATGGGCATGTTGGAAGACGTTCCATGACATTTCAAGAGAGTTTTGACATAGATTATATAGATGGGAATGATGAATGATGACAATGAGACTACATAATGAATGTTTATGAAAACATGGACTATTTCAAATATTATGTGAAGACATCAAGCATCCATTAGTGTTAAAACCCTCACATATTGTCAAGGCATGTGTCTAGTCTCTAACCATGTCAAATTTTGATGCATACAAGAATAGTTTGAAGAAATTTCAACGTTAAATTCCCCATTCACTGCTAACTGTGAAACGTCAATGAATGATGTTGGTGATGGGTGTGTTTGAAAGTGTTCCATGACATTTCAAGAGATGTATGATAAAGCCCTAAATCCCCTAATCCCTAAGCTTGTATTGACCTTTAAATCCTTAAGCCCTAATCCCTTAATTAAGTACCCTTAATCCCTCAACCTTAGTTAATCACTAATAACTTAATGCAAAATTCCTAAATCCCCTAACCCCTAAGCCATAGACACTTAAACACTTAAGCCCTAATCCCTAATCTATTAATCCATAAACCAATATGCCCTAAGCGCATAAACATTAATCTCTTAACCCATAATCCCTAATCCATTAACCATTAAACTAACCTAACTTGTAAGCACCAAATCCTTATCTCTTGACCCTTAATCCCTTAAACCCTAAATCCTAATGCCTTAACCCTTAATCAGTGTACCCAAAATCCCTAAACCCCATAATCCTCAAAGCTCCTATCCAATTAACCCACAACACCTCAATTAATTAACTATTTGGGCACATTTGACACTAAATTCAGTGTCAAAAAGGGAGCAACCAAGGTAGAAATTTAGGCACTACACGGGGAGCTAAATCCAGCGCAATTTCTGGCATGATTCCAGATGCGAATTTTATTGTCATTCCAGTACAAATTCTGGTGTTAATTTATGGTGCAATTCCTGTTGTAATTTATGGCGTAATTTCTGGTGCAATATCTGGCACTATTAATGCCTAATTTAGAGCCTAAAAGTTTTTCCAGCTCAGAAATGCCAACAATGCTGCCATCTCGATAAGTAGCACCTACTTTTTCAAAAAAATGGAGAAAAATACACTAAAATAGTCCTTGGAAGAAAAAAATGGAGCTAATCATAAGGATTTGTTCTACTGTCTTCTAAGTAATTTTTCGATGTTCTTACCATGAATTTCACGTTACCCAAGAATGCTCAATAGCTTGGCAGAAGAAAGAACAAAAAGAATAAGTAAAAGAACAAACCTGCTTAGGAAAATCAATAAAACCAACCTAATCATGGTGGGGGCACGAATGAATGATGCCATAAGATTACGTTCCCTTGCAACATTTTTCAAGGTGAGCACTTAATTCACAAGCACCCATTTATGGAATAACTCCATTGTTTCCTTACATCACTAACTTCTTTGTAGCAGCCAACTATCTTAACTCATCCATTCCCAACCCATCCATAACAAAAAATGGTTGCACATGCTCCTCAACCTCTACTAGGGGGTAGCAGGAGGTCATAAATTCATCCTGCTACTACCAATGCATCAATCCTAATATGTCAAGAATAGTTTAACATGACAACGCGAGCAAAATCCTATGACCTTCCTAAGTCGATTTTTGTTGCTAAGGACTCGATTTCCCCTACTACTTCTCCTAGAGATCTCACGTTAGATAAGCCTATAGAACCAATATATCGTCCACCCAGGGGTTCAGTCCAAAATGCAACACAAAATCCCAATGCACGGGTTGCCCAACCCTACAGTATTGTTGAGGACCTTGCCCAACCACCCTGCGCCATGTCTACTTTGGAGGTTTTTCATAGTTTTCCTCAGCAACACAAAGCATTTTTTACTGCCATCAAAGGGGTGGACCCCTCATAGTTTAGTTTTATTACCTTAGATGTTAATGCTCCTCATGGTATACTCTTCCATGAGGTTGATATTCATATCACAATGTGTGTCTTTAATTTTGACAAATATCACACTTGGTGGATGAAGGGTCTTCCACTTGTGTCATGTCAGCATGATGTTGGAAATCTATTAGGTCTCTAACACTCATGAAATCTAGTACTACTATTCAAGCCTTTGACAGACACCATTTTGTACACCAGGGGGTTCTTCCTAAGGTTTCCATTGAGCTAGGGGGAAAGACTACCTATGTTAATGTTGAATATGTAGATGCTCCCTTAGATTATAATCTGTTATGTGGTCGTAGTTGGTTTTATGCCATGTGTGTTGTTATGTCTTCATTATTTTGTGTGCTTCACTTTCCCCATGAAGGCAAGATTGTCATGATCGATCATCATGATTATTGTATACCATCAACCAAGTCTAACACTATGGGAAACATTGTGTCATTCATTAGAGATAACCCTGGTAGCTATGAGAGCATTGGTGCGGGATTGTTTAATATATCATCTCTTGTTGGTTTCTTTTCTTTACCCTCCCCTAACATTCCTTATTTATCTACCATTTTTCCCATACACATGGTCTCTTCTGTGACCCGTGGACCCCATAGGTCTCCTAACCCTTAGGTGGTGCCTTCTTCTATAGATGTAGATTAACATGCTAAGTATGTGTCGCCACCTTTTGTGAAATAAATTTATTCCTCAAAATTCCCATCCATACCTTATTACTTTGGTCAAAAACTCCATCTCAATATGGAATATTACCCAAGATCCTTTTCCCACACAAAATATCACTCTGCCTCTTCCACATGATTCCCTTGATGACAAATCTTCTTCTCTACAAGTCATCTTAGAGGTCATGGATCCACCTATTGATCAGCCTAGGGAGATGATGCCTCTTCATGCTTCTAGTATCCTCAAATTGGAAAAGGTAGAGTTTGGTAAATAAAATCTTCATTCGACCCAAGGGAATCTCCTTGGCCCTCCTTGGAAGTGCCACCCTTGGACTTAGTCAAGTCTTGAGTTTCTAATTCTAAACTTTCCAATGAATTGTCTAAATTCTCCTTTCTTATAAAAGAGTGTCTTATACCCCTTTTACGTCTTGATAGTCCTTGTTAAGGAGCTCCACTAGCTCACAAGACCACTCACCTTGTACGTCCTCTGATCATTCCTGATAACACTATGGTTCTAGGTTTTCCTTGGCATCATCAACCTTTAGGAATCGGGAAGTTCAAATTTCTAAATCGGTAAGTTCAAATTTATATCGCATGGCCCCATCATGGTGCACCATATGGTACCTCCACTCCTCCACGAGTTCATTTATGGAAATCCTTGGCCTATGCCTAGTAGTGGGCACACCTTGACATAACCTATTAAGTTGAGTTACGCTTATAAATTTTGTACATATGAGAATGTATGTGTGTGTGTGTGTGTGTGATGCGAGCATTTTTCTGGTATCTCACATATGCCAAAATTCCATAAAAAAAATTATAAATTTAAAAAATAAAAAATTATGGTCATGTTTTGACCTCATCCATATTTATTTCTTTCATTATCTGTTTCAACCATGGGTCTAGTATTTCTATATGGTTTTTACAAGACAGGGTGGTTTTTTTATTACGACATCTTTTGGACCTTAGGTGCATTTCTCTTGAACCTAGAATGTAGGGGTAGGTCACATATCACCATCTCTATTGGATTATTGACCATCCCTACCACTTTCATTGTGCATTAGGTTTGACCTTGCTATATTGTGACATTAGCCTCTCTCTTTTATGCATGTTGTAATTTGACAATATAACCTACCAGATCATGGATTCCCTAGATTAGAACCTTTGTTATGTGTTGGTGTCCATGCAATATCAATGTTATCTCCCTCTAGGAATACATCCTTCTGACCTGCCATGAATTAAAATTTGAACCACATTCTACTCTTCTTCATCATATTTCTAGCCTTTCCCCTGGAGGATTACACACTTTATCCCTCGTGATTGTAACACTCTATCGACCTATTTATGCATGATGAGCCTTGGTTTCATCATTCCATTTGCATCCTCTGCTTGGCCTATCATCCGCTCTCACTTGGTGTTTTACCCTTTCTTGGAGTAATCACTGTGATGAGTGGTCTTATTTTCCAACCTCTCTACCTCCATATATTTTTAATGGTTCCATCATACTAGAACTAGTTGCTACATTTATTCCACTCGTTCCTCCAAGACGAATTTTCTTAGTGTCCTTCTTATGTTTGTTAAACCTTGAACGGAACTGAGCTTCCTTTTGCTTTGTTTTTATCCTCATTAATCGAAAATGTTGAGTTCATTTTGTCCCTCTTTACATGACTAGCTAAACCTATGAAAATCCTATGCTTCTTTTGTTATCTTTTCATGCTCGCAAAATCTAAACAAAAATGTTGATTTCTTTCCATCCTTTCCTACTTCCTAATAAAATTGAAATTCAGTGACTAATCCTTTTTCCATTCTCAAAGCTATCCTCCCAAATTCAGTGATACTTTCTTTGGCTTCACTTTTAGAAATGTCTGTTCTCCTAATTAAAATTCTTTGGCTACTCTACTCTTGTTTGCATAATTTTCTACCTATCCTAGGATGCCTTCAAATTATATTTAATTTTGACCATTTGTTCTTCCATCTCCTTGAGCATATCCTGGCTCACTATTACAATTTCTACCATAAAATGCTCCAAATGATCTCATTTTCAAGGATTCCCAATACCCATTATTGTATGTAAATTCAACCAATTGTAAATATTCTTCACATTTGGACAGCTTATACATCACATACATTCTAAGCGTGTCCCTAATCACTTGAATGGATCTCTCTTTATACCAATGTATCTATCAATGATAGACTATTCTAAGGTTCAAATTAGTGCCAAAGAATTTGATATGTAATTCATCGCTAAAGAATTCTAACCATCTAGTTTCACTGATGTTTAGTTTTGATTCCTCAAACAAATATTTCAAACCATTGTGTAATGTCCTCAACTTAAATTTATTCTCCAAAAAATAATGCCTCCACATATTTATTTGATGAAAAAAATGCAAGCTAGAGGTCATGTGTGGCATGGTTCCTCTCATGTCCCTCCAATTTTCTTAACTCATATAAAATCAAAAGCCCATTTCGGGCAAAGACTCCACCAAGTCCATATTTGCATGCCTTATTACACTCCAAAAAGTCTTCATCTAGATCATCAATATTTAGTATAAGTGCATTGGTTAATAATTCCTTCAAGAGACATAAACTCTTTGTACTCTTGGAAGTGCATTTAAGTTTATCCCCCTTTCTTCTAATGCCTAGACGACATGTGTAATATTGAAAAATCTTGTTGTATAATTCCCATAATATTTAGCTAATCCCATGAAAGCTCTAACCTCTGTAAAAATAAATAGAAAAATGTTGTATAAATCAACATACCACTAGATAATATATGTACCCTCTTAATAAGTGTCTTTGGTTTTTACAATATTTTTAAGCTACCTATTCCCATTTTCAGGTACTTGAACTCATTTCCATGGATAACAACATTAGTAGTTAGTACCTTTCCAGCTTAGTATTGTTGGACTAAGATTTCAAAAAAAATTATAATGTTCACAACCATTCATTCATTAGAATTAATATCACCAATCTCATCCCTAAAATTTTTATAATTTTCTTGAGATTTCTGTGCTTCAACGTCATCTTTATTAAACATTTATACTTAGATTTTGAAAATGTTATGATTTAATAAAATAGCAGATAGAAGTAGAAAAAAAATTCATTTTTCAAATATATTAATGTGATTCTTATTAAACCTAGATACTATATTCATGATATCTCATTTCCCCTTAAACCTAATTACTCTATCTCCTTTTTAAATATCTATTTTCTATAATTCCATAATTTTGCACTAGCTTTTTTTTTCAATTTATAGGAAAACTTTGATGGTTCAACATTCTTAGGCCACGCTACACATAGATATACATGCATAAAACATAAATGATTTTAAGGCATCAATATATCAACATCTTAACTTGGACAAAATGGCATCCTATACATGGATATTTCAATACTCTCAAACCATTTTAGCAATGAAAACTACAATGGTAAAGTCAAATCACCAAACTAGACATGATTAAAGTATGTTTTAGAAGCATTGATATCAATTTTTTTTCCAGATATATTTAAAATTAAAAACAAAACACAAGGTTTCTATTCAAATCATCATCATAATAAACCTTGTTTCATTTTAGCAATGAAAACTACAATGGTAAAGTCAAATCACCAAACTAGACATGATTAAAGTATGTTTTAGAAGCATTGATATCAATTTTTTTTCCAGATATATTTAAAATTAAAAACAAAACACAAGGTTTCTATTCAAATCATCATCATAATAAACCTTGTTTTTTAATGCCAAATATAATAACATCACAAATATAAGTTGAATACATAGCACACTCTCACACCTAACACCCCTAAGAATCATCCATGTGTGGATTTGTTACTTACACAAATAAGTGACAAGTTCACATGCGAAAGTGACACACATGCACATAAAAATGTGATCTCACATAAAGATAAGTAATGTGCTTGCACTGACACATTGGTGTGAATGCATCGTTTAGGTGTGTATGAGCACATGACTTAGGTAGGTATATGTGTTAAGTGTCTAACTATGATGTCTATGCATGTGTGTTGATTATGTATGTGAAAATGGTTTTTATTTGTGAATCTCACAACTATGTGTATGAATATGCCATTAATGTGTGTAATTGCATTGTTCATGTGGAACTGTGAATGTATCACTGATGTAATTATTTGAAATATATATATATATATATATAAGATGTGTGAGTTTTTATATGTAAAAAGAAAACATTATTTATAAATGTATTATTTGTGTACTTAAACACATTATTTAAATAAATGTATTTTTTATTTATGTAAATATTTCACTTGTTACTTGTGGTTTATATTGAAATTGAGTTTGAAGAATTTTATTTTTTACATAAATGAATAGATAATATTTGATTAGAAAATTTTTCATCTAATATATCATCCAAAAAGTAGTTGAATAGATTGTCGATTTCAAATAAAAAAATAACATATTTCATTTAAAAATCATTTATTTCACCTCTATTAGATTAACACAACATGTGCTTATATGAAATGAAATGAAATTTTTAACATCCACGAGACTAGATATAGTCTATGGGACCACTAGTTTCCCTTCTTTTTGCCTTTTGCAATTCAATCCTCTTATTATTCAAATTAATGATGAGCTGACCCAACCTTCTAACAATCCTCTCACTGAAAAGACGATGCCAAGGAACCATTGCTAACACATTGTTGTAAATGTCTCTGAATGCATCACATTCCAAAATGAAATATTTTTTCAATTCCACTGCCCTAGAAGTGGAAAAAGTACACACCCGCTCTTCCCAAGATTCTTTAGGCCTTTTCCACCGACCTGTTTCGCACCATAGTTGATGCGAGTTAGTTCTTAATTGAGCAATAAGAATCTTTTCTCTCCATGGAATGCTAGCTCCAATGTACTCTTTTTGTAGGAGATCACACGTGGGGTTGAATTCTTGAACATAGTACTTCTTCTTTCTACCCAACTATTTTCCCCATATATGTTTATGAAACTTCTCCATAACATAACTCTTTAAATCTTTGTTATTTGTGAGACATGCATTGAGGTAAATATTCCATTTTTGCATCCATTTGTTGTTTTCTCTCATCCATGATTTCTTTCTTTCACTCATTCCTTCATTGAAGATAACGTTAGGCCATCTACCTTCTCCCATTTGCTTAATTATCTGAAGATACCTTATGAGGCGCACCATAGCAATTGCTTCAATGGAGGTTGCTCCTGTTTCACCCAACATTATCTCATAAGAGGCCAAGCTTTTTATTTTAAACTTGCTCATGATAAAACGCTTTTGGATTTTCTCAATTTGCTTCCATTTTGAGGCAAGGACACTGCTAGCCCACAATTCACACCCATATAATATCACTAGACAAACTAGGAGCCTAAAAAGAACTTTAATTGTTTTCTAATCCCATAATGTTGCCTCTCTACATCTATTTTGAAGAGCATTTAATGCTTTCCACCCTCCTAAAATTATCTTCTTTCTGCAATGCTCCCGATTAAGCTTCTTGTTGAAATCAATCTTGAGGTACCTGTATTCATTTACTTCTTCAAGAAGAACGTATGTTTGCTCTGCGTCTTTTTATTTGAGAAAATCATTATTTTGGTCTCGCTGATATTGACTTGCATCCCCACTGCTTTACAAAAATATTCAAGGGCATAAAGGTGCATCTACAATCCCTGGGCTGATTTAGAATTCAATACAAGGTCATCAGCATATAAAAGAAACTTTATCACAAACTTCCTCAACCAAACACCATCCCCACCTTGCAGATTTAGCCATTCTTCCAATTTATCAGTATATAAACCAAAAAGAGTTGGGGATAAAAGGCGGCTTTGCTTGACTCCAATATCACTTCTAAAACTTTCTGAAATGCCTGCTAAAGTTCTAATTTTGACTTTCGCCTCTTCATAAACCCTATGTACAGCAACTCTATAAGGCAAAGGAATTTAAAGCCCTTCCATTCTACTCCACAATTTATCTCTAAAGATCATGTCAAATGCTTTTTTGAAGTAAACAAAGTAGCAAAATACTTCTTCTTTGTCCTCCCAAATTTTTTCAAGTACATTCGACCAAACAATCCAGAAATGACAACAATGCGGAAATGGAAAGCTGAAATAGTGACCATGACAAATAATCCCATTCCTTCCCCATAATCGGCCACGGTTAAAACTAAAAAATTCGACGGAAAATACTTTAGCAATTTCTCTATAACGTTTATAACGTTTAAATAATAGATTTTTTAAATAAGATGATAAAAATATATTAAATATTATTTATAAAAAAGATACAATAATTTTATTTTGATTTCCTCATATAAAATAATAAAATATACTAGATGAAATTAATATTCAAAGATTATGGAAGATGCTTTTAATACAGAAATATTGATATGATTACGTGGAATTTTATTACTATGATGAATAATCTCCATAATTCATAAATTATGGAGAACATAGTAAATAAAAATTTATTAATAGTTTAACGTGTAATATAATACACAGTTCAGAGCACAT
The DNA here is from genome assembly GCA_000404065.3 of Pinus taeda. NCBI lineage: Eukaryota > Viridiplantae > Streptophyta > Pinopsida > Pinales > Pinaceae > Pinus > Pinus taeda. Next base: position 91,903 of record APFE031415813.1, on the reverse strand, counting down.
GTCAACATTTACGTCAGTGACAGATCAGCGAAAGAAAGGAAGGGTTGCCACCCTGAAGGACGGTTTTGGAGAGATAATTTGCTATTTTAATTTTTAATTGTATAGTGAGAAAAATCAATTATTGAAAAATATTATAGTTTTATATGGGAATTTATTTTTTGTTATTTTATATATTATTTAAATTTATTTATTTATAAGTGATTGGTGAGATTTTTATATGGGTTTGTTTAATAACTTATTTCTATTAGTTATTAATTTTTTCTAGTTTATTTCCTTTCATTAACTTTTTATTTTTTTTTTTTCTATTATTCATTTTCCTGAATTCTAGTTTTCTCCATCTTTCAATTTAAGATATTTTAAGAGAAAAGTAATTAGAAAATTATACTTTTTATTGACTTTTAATTTTTTTACCTATTCCAATTTTTTTATTATCTATTTCCAATTCAATTACATTAATCATATAGTTTTGTTTACAATAACTTTTATAATTAATAACTATTATGATAGTTAATTATTAGTTTAGAAACTTTTTTTTGTTTACACATAACTTTTATAATTAATAACTATTATGATAGTTAATTATTTAGTTTAGAAACTTTGTAAGAATTTCTTTTCTAATTTTATTAAAAAAATATTGATATATAGTTTATTTTTAGGATCTAGTGAGCATTTTTTCCCAACTTTATTGAATTTGTTTTATTTAAACATAGTTTTTATAATTTTTTACTTCAAGTATATAAAAAAAATTCAAGAAATTGATCTTATAACAAGAAATTGAATTCAAGAAATTAATCTTTTCTGAATCAGAATTTTTTATTTTTTTTTAATTCTTTTCATGTGTCTCTGATTGTCAAAGAATTTGAAACTCCAGCTGGGGTATTATAGGATCTCACTTTGAAGTTCCATATTTTGTTTCAAGTAGTTGGAGATTGCTAGACATTTATTGGAAGGTTACTCTTCAATTTCTCATATGTTTCAATTGGTTTGTTAAAATTGTTTTATCTTCTTTCCTCTAACCAAACAAAGAAGAATAGTCTGGGTTACCATGTTAAAAGTTAATGTGTGAATTTTGTTAAAACAATTTAATCTATTGCAACTTTATTCCTAGTTTTTTTCAAAGTGACTATGTCAAATTTAGCCAATGTAATACTAAATCACAAATCATAGACAAATGTATAATATTTAGAAACTTTTGAAAACTGCTAATGATATATTTATTTATTATAATATTTATTTATTTTTAATGAATTTTTTTAAATTTTTTAGGAACCAAGTATTTCGAATAGAAACTAAGTGTTTTGATATCCATCTAATTGTGCTAGTTATAATTTAGTTGTTAAATTAATAGAAAAACAATTGTTATTGTGAATTATTCATAAATATCAATTAACTTGTCTTTACAATTTAATTTAATACTAAATCACAAATTATAGATCATCCCAACTCAATTTTGCTCTTCAAAAGAAAGAGACACCATTTGGGATATAAAAATAAAAGTTTTGTTTCATATTTTCATGCCTTCACTGCCACAAACACAATTGTATTCAACTCTATATCATGATGTTGTGCAAAACAAGTTTCTTGAAATTGACATCTCATTGAGTCGAAACTAAGTTTCTAGATATCAATTTGAACCAAACACTGTCAAAGAAATGAAGTTATAAAGTTTCATTACAACCAATGAGGTAGGTAGGAGCTAACCAAAAAACAACATTTTCAATTTAATTTTTATTTTTTATAAAGATTTTAATTGATCTAAAAATTTTAATTGATCATCTCACACTCCGTGAGCTATTTCATATTCAATTAACTATATTTAAACTAAACAGAAAATATTTTTAAACATAAATTATATAAATATATAAAATAATACATTTTAAATATAATATATAAAATTATAATACTTTTATAATTAAAATTATTAAAAATTAAATATATTATATATTAAAATATTTATATGGGTGTTAAAATAAATTAACACATAAAATATATATCAAGCACATTATTAATATATAAATAATAAACCTTATTTACTTATTTAATAATTTATAATTATTTATTAAAATAAAGTTTAATCCATAAACCTCGGAACATAATAATTATTAACCCATCTTTCATGTGAGGAATATTTGTTCGATATTCCGATAAAGATACGATGCTTTTGATAAAACAATGCTATAAAATAGATAAGAAACCCAACATAACCGATAAAAGATGCCTTAAAAATAATTAGTTTTATTTAAATTAATTCGTTGTATTCCCTCCGAGAATATGATACTTTTATTTCCATGTGAGGAATATGTTATAAAAATATTAGGCACATTATTAGGCACATCGTTTAAAAATATTTTAATAGAACTGAAGCATAAATTAATACCAAGAAGCAAATGCATTTCGTTTTAACAAAACTTGACTGGGATAGAATAGAATAGAATTTAGACCGTTAGTAACGATATCATTAAAAAAAACTTTATTATTATGTAATTTTGGTTAATGTCTTTCCAAACAAAATAATAAAAATTAAATAGTTATATAAATAAATAATTAGAAATCAACTAGAGCTTCGAAAGTAATGTTTACTTTGCTAAAATATTTCAAGGAAAAAAAGTAATTAAAAGTAAAATAATATAGCTATTTTTTATAATAAGAGGAAAATGTGTAATTTATTATTTTTAATATAAAATATTAACAATGATAAATTGTTTCAAAATATAATTTTAAATAATAAAATTACTACTATAGATTTATCTTAATCACATATTGACTAAGAACTAAAAGAGATTAAATATAGATCTATTTTAATCATATATTTACCAAACACTAAAAAAGATTAAATTTCTTGATGTGTAATTTTTTTTTAAATTTGAGATTTGATCCCTCTCCAATCCGAAGTTAAAAATGATTTATACAATTTTTTTTCCCTTTGGAAAAATCGTAATTTTCATTAGTACAAGAAAATTACATATTGTAGATGCCTTTCACAGTGCCTATCAAGTAAGAGTGTATCAAAATAGCTCAGTGCACTCCACGCAGGGAGGCTCTGTCTTCAATATTGTTCATAATAAATATAATCAAAAATCTCCACACAGGGAGTAAATATGTCTGTCATTTATATACATTTGATAATTTAAAAACATAATACTATAAACATGTGCAAAAAAAACAGGCTCCTGCTGAGTCAGTTAATCTACATAGTCCATGTATGGACAGTGGTAACACTGATAATGGGCATCGTCCTTCTACTCCTGTATCAACCATGTGCCATGAGGTCAGATCACAACTTCCTTGGATAACTGGTCGACAAATTGGTTGCGTTCCCTGTAGATATGACGACAAACAAAGAGATCAAAATGTGTAATGAGTATGTGTGCCTCGTCCAGTATAGGTCTCAAAGAGTAAGCAGAACAATTTGATGTTTTTTTAATCCAGTTGCAAACAATTTTTGAGTCCCCGAATATTTCAATATTCCTGCAATGTTTTTCCAAAGCAAATTGAATGAGATATTTAAGAGTGATCAACTTTGCAAAGTTGTTGGTGCCCCTTCCTAGGCCCATTTGGATTTTGTAGTGGTGGGAATCATATAGGTATAGAATTGCTCCACCCCTACACCTAGTGTCCTGTGCTAATGTAGTATATCTAACCCAGAAATATATGATAACAGAAATAACCCAAGAATAACAAGATAGAAATAGATGGAAATACTTCTTTATTATCAAACCCTTAAGGTAGGGCAACACCATACATTCACTCCTTAAGGAAGGAGAACACTCCACAACCCATTCATACAAGAATACTTCTCTTCATATCTCTCCATGTGGATTCTCTAGCCTCTATATAGGCCTCATACATACAATACCATGCATCAATACCATGGTTTATTCATACCATCAACTAATACCATGGGCCCATTACATTATTATTAACTACTTGTGGTCCCTTACATGACATGGGTTAACCACCTTATTTATTACTATGGCCCATCCCATTATTACATTATTACCTTGGGTATCTCCTACACATTAATATTTATAGTACCCACTAAGTCCATCCAAGGGTATCCCAAAACAACATCCACGTTATCCATATCTGAAGCATAAAAATCACCATGAAACATATATTTATCCATAGAAATCTTCAAATCCTTGTACACTTGAACATCCTCATTATCAACCTGTGTATGTTCAATTTGTTTTGCTGGGACTTGCAATTTCTTTGCTAAGTTGACATTTATAAGATTTTGTTTGCAACTCGGATTGATAGACACAATGATTTTCTCCTTCTGAATCAATCCATGAACCTGCAATACCGAGATACCAGCCAAAAATAACCCTTTTGGTTCCTTGGTTTCCTTCTTTCCTGTTAAAATAACAGCTTTGCTAGGCTGT
>APFE031415813.1:0-87072 GCA_000404065.3 Pinus taeda | reverse complement strand
TGTGGTCCCTTATATGACATGGGTTAACCACCTTATTTATTACTATGGCCCATCCCATTATTACATTATTACCTTGGGTACCTCCTTCGGTACCCCATATTACCCCCCCTAGGTACATAACAGCTGAGCCATTAAAAAAAGCCTAGGGATGTTCTTAGTTGATGTCTTCAAGTACAATGTGCCTAGGGGGAGTTATCATCATGTTCAGGAATGGAGTCATAGTCTGCCAGAAGACCGGTAATGATTGAGGGCCAATGAGGTATGATGTCCTGAAAAATGCATCGATTACGGGAAATCCAAATTGCCCAGCGAATGAGGAGAGGGAGATTTCTAGCCTTGGTCGGGGTCGTGGAGGTCCACCATGTGGTCCAAGCTTCCATTACTGTCAAGCCCTTCCATGTACAATGGGGAATGATTGTCGAAAGGATAGAGTTCCAGATGTCCTTTATGACCGGGTGGATAAGAAAGAGATAATCTATTTATTTGGAGTTGTTCTTGCAAATGCAGCACCAAGTGGGGCCATGTTGAGCTCATTTGATTAGGTTGTCTCCCGTGGGAGCCATATTTCTTAGTATTGTCCACATGAATAATCTATATCTGGGTGGCGCCTTTAACTTCCACAGGTTTCTCCACCAAGATTCAATAGCCTGTGGTTTCTAAACAGAGGCTAATCAAAGATATCCCTCCTAAGGGGAGTATACCCCATTTTTCGCATGCACCCAGATAATCTCATCGTCCCCATCCGCAATTCTGATGTGTGATTCTGTTAGTGTTATTATATAGTCCTCCCAAAGCTAATGCCAGATCAGAGGGATGTGCAGGCTACAAGCAGATTTCCAAGCCTGATAAAATATGGTGGTGTGCTCCAGGTCTGCAATATGACTGATATGAGTGATACCCGAATTATTAAGATGTAGCATGAGATCTTTAGGTAGTTTGTGGGCGTTACCACATCTTATCCAAGGGTCTAATCCGATGCGGACTGATGTGCGAGATTGAATTTTCCATGTGAGCCTTCCAAGGATAATATGCATGGAGTTTAAAACAACGTTCCAAATGATTGAGATCCCTGTTTTATTCCAGTTTGGTTGTCGAATCCAATCCATTAGATTTAGTGGGGATATGTATTTTGTATAAGCCACCTTTGTCCATAGGCTGTTTGTAGTGATCAATTGCCAGCCTAGCTTGGCCACCAGTGCAGATGAAAAGTCCTCCAGCCTTTTAATTCCCCATTCTTCCCATTTCTTTCGGAGAGCAAGTGATTCCCCTTTGGCCCATGCAAAGATTCTCCCTGAATGATTTCTTTTCCATAAGAATCTGTAACAGAGGTTTTGTATTATGGAGAGGATGCCATGGGGGATCCATGCCAATGAAATCCAATATACAGGGGTGGCTTCAAGAACAACTTTGATGAGTACCAATCTTCCTACTCTGGAGAGGTACTTATGATACTGGATGTTGAGCCTTATTTCTAGCTTGGAGATTAACCATGTCCAATCTGCTATCTTGTAACCATGGGGTTTCATCCTGTACCTCAAGTATCTAAGGCCATCCTCCATCTGCAGAAGAGTGAATGGAAATCTATGGAGAGCATACTGTATCTCATGAGGGGTGCATCATGTGGCTGTAATGGTGGATTTAGTATTGTTGATGACCATGCCTGTAGTAGTTTGAAATACTGCTATGGTGTTCTGTAAGTTAGTCAGATCCCCAATACCACCATTGAGAAAAATCAACACATCATGCACGAAGAGTAAATGAGTCAGTACACATATGTCTGTGATCTTGATACCCTTATATCTTCCCCTGCAATATTCTTCCTTAATAAGTCGGCTGAGACCTTCCATGATGAGAAGAAATAATAATGGAGACAGGGGACAACCCTACCTGAGTCCTCTTTCTGAGTGAAAGAAAGGTGTTGTCTATCCTTATACAAGGACAATGAAAGATATATTTGTTATACAGCACATGATCCATTTTATAAATTCAAAGGGAAATCCTAGATGTGTTAGAATCATTCTGATATATAACCAACTTTCCCGATAAAAGGAACTTGAGAGGTCTACCTTGAGGATCATACCTTTAAGCTTCTTCCTCTATCTAGAGTGCATCACTTCTTGTGTTGTTCCCACAGCTTCATGTATCTGTCGATCTTGGAGAAATACAAATTGTTCAAAGGATATGTGAGCGGATAGTATGGGATGGAGACGATTTGTTGTGATTTTGGCAATGATTTTGTAATACAATTGCATGGGGAGATGGGGCGGAAGTCATCAAAGGAGACAGGGTTGTCTAATTTCGGCATAAGGGCAATGAAGGCGGAATTGAATGCCTCATACGTCTTTCCAGTGGTCCAGCAGTCTTCAATGACCTTCAGAAGATATTCTCCAAGGATGTCGAAGAAAGCAGTGTAGAACTCAACTGGCCAGCCATCTGGTCCTGGGATTTTGTCTCGCTTGAACCATTTTAAGGTATCCTCAAGTTTCCCCATTGTGACTTCCCTATTGAGATCCAAGGTTGTCTCCTAGTCCACAAACTGAGGAAAAAATTGTGCCACTCTGATGACTTCAGCAAGACTGACATTGGGAGGTGCCTTGTAGATCTTCTTGAAGTGGGATGTGGTCAGGGAGGCTAATTTCTAGAATGTATTCACTCTTATCCCCTGCTCATTTATCAGTTTCCAAATGGAGTTGGTAGCTTTTCACCATTTGCATAATTATGATATAATTTTATGTTATCATCTCCCTCAAGCAACCATATCGCTCTACTTCTCACCCTCTAAGTTTCTTCCCGATCTTTTAGAATTTTACTTCTCTTAGCTATTAAGGTAGTGAGCTTCTCCTTATGTTCAGTAGTAGTAAAACCCCTCCCATGCTCATCTTCCAAGGCAGCAATCTCTACTCCAGTGTCCCTTAGGGTTCGATCATCTAGTTCTCTCTTGTTGTGTGCCCAATTTTTTTATAATATCTTCAACTCCTTTAGGTTATGAGAAAAACCTTTTGTTATATTCCCACTAGCAGTAGGAGGGTGGGTCTTCCAGTAATCAATTACCAATCGAATATAGGCTGCATATTTCAAGCGTGTAGAGTTGAACTTGAAAGGGGCTTTGGGTTTTTTCAGTCCACCTCGTATTTCAAGGTATATCGGCAAATGATCTGATATAACCCATGAACCAACCCACTGCCTGTAGTTATAGCCCATACCCAGCGTCGCTCCTTGATGAGAAAGCGATCTATCCTTCTAGCGAGGTTGTCCTCTCGAATTCTTTTGTTCCTCCAAGTAGGTTGTATTTTTGCAAATGGAATATCTATAAGGTTATGATTCTCCAGGATGTTCTCAAAGAAAGAAGATTAGGGGTCAATTTGGGGATGGTGTCCCCATGACTTCGAGAATCCAATAGAGAAATTAAAGTCTCCTCCAAGGATTATATTGTCCTTTTACAGAAGGTTGGTGTTCAGTAAATGCTCCCAGAATACCCCACGATTTTGATATGGCCCATATACATTGATAAGTCTAATGTTGGAGCCAAGTTCAGATGAGAAGATGCCCACCCCAATGTGTCCAATGCCTCCCCATATGCTACATAGTTTAATATTCTGATTGTTGAAACCCATTGCAATGCCTTCCGAGCATCCATTGACATCAAGGGATTGAAAAGACCATCCAAGTAGCATGGATTCTAGCAGGTAAGATATGACTTTTGTAAGACCCAGGGTTTCTTGAAGGAATATGACATCAACCTGATCAGTTCTAAGAAGTCTACGGAAAGCTAGTTTTTTCTCAGGGCTAGCTAACCCTCTACAATTAAAGGATATCAACTTCATGGGGGAGATGGCTCCAGGGTTTTTTGTGCTCTAAGAACCTTGTCAATAGCAAGTTGTTGGCCCGAAGCAATCTCCTCCCCTGCCTGCATCTTGGCTTTGGATAGGGAGGATGGTCAGCCTCTTGGTGGCTTTAGAGGGATGGAGGAAGATACTAATCCAATGCCCATAGAGTCGGGAGGTTGTGATTGAGAGAGGGATCGAAGCAGGTAGTTGTGGGATAGAGACCTCTGATCAGAGTCAGAGGATTTGGTAGATGGGGGTGCCTTCGGAAAGGATGGGGGGGTGTTAGAGAAATCGGTGGGGGGGGGGGAGAATGCAGAGTGCAGGCCAGAGAAATGGGGGCGAGGGCATGAATGCAGAGGACTGATGATCAACCGATGATGATACTACAATACAAGATGAAGAAGAGAAATGTACAGAGCAAGGGTTAGATGTGGACATACCTGAAGAAATCGCAGTCGCACTTGCCCTTGTCAGAGGAGGAGAGGGAGGCCGATATGGTGCTTTGCCACGCTTCTTCGGAGTCTCCTTAGCCGATGTGATCGTTGTTGCTTTAGATGAGGGGTAGTTTTCAGGTTCCTTTGTAGCCTTGGTTGGAATTGTCTTCCCCTTTTCCACTGCTCTTGCCTTTCCATTCAAAGGGCAGTCTCTGAATAAGTGTCCCACCGCATGGAATCTCCTACATCTAAAAGGGAACCCCTCATAATCAAGGATTTGAGTCCATGAGAAATTTCTCTAGAGTAATGTGATATGTTCCTATAGCCCTTCCTTGGTGTCAATATGGACCAATATTCTTGTGTATGCCATGATGCCTGTAGTGATGTATGATTCATCATACTCCATAAATGTGCTTAGGGTGTTCCCAATGCGCCTGAAAATGTCCTTAGACCAGAAGTGGAGTGGAAGGCTTGGTAGACATACCCACATTGGTCCAACACCTATTTTCTCCCTCTCAGGGTCGAAAAGAGGGTTCCATCGTCGCAGGAGCACGGGGGCCTGTTCAATGTACCAGAATGAAGATAGAACCCAATTTGTGTGCTCGGATTTGGTAAAGCGAAGCACAAACCATCCCTGGAAAAAGGTTTGTATGAAGGGTAGTTCAACCAAATGTTATCCCTAGATTTCAGTTGTCCATTGCTTAAGCCGTGCCACAGAGTAGCTCCCCCCACGAACCCTACCTACCAATACTTTGTCGGTGGTATCCATGGTTTCTCCCCACTGGAAATCTTCGCCCAAACGAATTGCAACGTCCTATGTGCTGGCTTTGACGCACTTTTGTTTTTTCCCCGACCTATGGCCCTTGTCAATGAAGTCCTCCTCAGTGCCGTTGAGGTGAGGGTTCAGATGAGGGTTTGAAGGGTTTGGAACAGGCCCAAAAGGGTAAGCTTCCGAGATCGGTGGGATGCCAGTGAAGCTGCCAAAGAGGGGAGTTAATAATCGTGACGAGAGAGGGGTAGCTTGAGGGAACATTGAGGGTTCACCGAGAGAGGTAGATGTAGGGATGTGTGATCCAGTGGATGGAGAGAATGGTGGATAACTTGAGGAGCTCGTGGTGAGGTCAGGACCTATATAATAAGCCACAAACTATAGGGAGGTCAGCGAAGGGGGAGGGGTGGCGAAAATCAGCCAAGTGGGGGGATCCTCTAGTAAGGTAACAACTAGACATGAGGGCCTCGATATCGAGGGAAACAAAGTGATAACTTCCGACAGGTCACTACTGAAGGGGAGCAGGTCGTCCGTGTTCGAGGGGGGGTTGTCCAGATGGAGACATCTATGAACATGTCTTCAAAATGATAAACCAAGTCCATCTCCATAACTGTTTTCCGAGTGCTATGCATCAACTACCACCGGGAATGTCAAACCGTCGTTGTCGTTGTAACCGACTGGAGATAAGAGAATGGTGAGGAGCACAACAGAATCATGAGGAGAATAATACGCAAAAGCAGCGACCGGGAAATGGGGGCAGGTGCAAATGGTGTCAGAGAGATACAGAAACAAGGTAGAAACGGAGCTATCGCAACGGAGGGGCAGGTTCTGCATATGCTCGAGGGATGTAGTCAAACCCTAGCCTGTGTTAGTCACTGTTTGCAGAAAGTTCCCCATCGTCCAAATAACATCATATATCTATACAAATTAATATCAATTTAATTTAATTTAATTTAATTTTGTATATATTATATGTTAAAAAAACTAAAAGCTCTTAAACAAATGTTAGAAAAATAATTAATGTAAATTTGTATTTTGAAATATTTAATTTTTTTAATATATAATAACTTTAGAGCTAATATTGGACTTACCATGATGGTACATGGATGGTGCAATGGTTTAAAAAATCAAAATGCAATTTCCCATACAATATGTATTTATATATTTACATTTTATTTGTGTAATTTTTTTAATATAATTTTTTTTATTTTCTTTGCATTATCTTTTTAGTATTTCCATTTATATTCTATATACCCGCCATGAAAATCTTAAAACCATGTGTTTGATATCAATATTCGATAAAAACCAATTCACCTTTACCTTTAGTTCTACCGAATAACTTCTTAAATAAATACGGATGTAACTTTGTTTTGAAATGTTATATCAATGAATTGAATGTACTAAATGATTTTCTATTCTATGATTAAAAAATAATGTCTTAAATTATCTTTTATGTCACAGGTGAACTTTTACAAATAGTGTTTGGTTTATGAAAAGTGTCTCTCGAATTCCTTTCACTTTTAATTGATTGATATGTTGGAATAAGAAATTACTTAGGGGTGAATTAATGATGGATGTAAATTTTAATTTAGTAATCACAATTTTAACTTAGCAATCATTAATATGTGTAGTTATAATCAAATATATAAGTAATAGAGTAAATTATTTTGATGTACACACATCATCAACATGAGTTACACATATAGACATAGATATTTAACATGGAATCTTTAATGGGAAAACCACTAAGTTATTTGTTATTGTTTTTTTGTGAGTACCCACACATAGAGGAACCCAACCCCCTTAAAAATAGCAAGTCACAACTTGCCAAGAGGCACTAACCTCTTATAGATGCATGCACCATCATGCTTTAGTCAACTGTCCTATTTTTCATACATTGTTCAAATTGAGAAACAAAGGCCTACTACTATTACATAGAAATATAAAGAACTCGATCTGTTGTCTCACACAATAGCTTCCTCTCTACTTTGCAACCCCTCTCTACATTGCACACTTCACTGCTCCATTAGCTCTTCTATCAACCCTCAATTAGTCTCAACAAAGAATCATCACTCAACCACAATTCTCCTTATACACACACACAATATCTTACTGCAATCCACACTCTCACACAACATATAACAATGCTCCCCATAGACTTAGTGTTTCCTAAGTTTTTTTATTCTGCAGCAATGCAGAGAGCGATGCAATCTATCAGCTCATCAACTAATGCATTCAACTTGTAGTATTGTGCACTGGTCTTCTAGTTAAGAACATGTGTATGGGCTCAAATTACTCAACTCGCAGGTATAAGCATGGTCTCAATTGCAACTTTGTAAGGCTCTGCTACCAGTGATTTAATTATGCAGTACTTGCATCAATTTACATGTCGATTGTAGAAACATTAAATAAGAGAATGGACACGTAAGTGTTTCCCATACTAAGAAGTAATTCTCAATCCACCTGCAAACTACTCAAGGAGTTCTTCCATTGAATCTTTCATGTACAAATATCATGGGTCTCCAACACTCTTTTGCAGGTCTTGGTCTTTACTGCCTTCTTGTTGACTAATGTCTCAATTCTCCTCAGTTACTATTAGTGATCAGGGATGGCGCTCTTTAATGTAGGTCATGCTCCATTAATCCCTCTGGTGTACTATTAAATGTGGTGGAGTCATCAATTGTTGTCAACCCGTTCAATGTTGCATAATCTAGTTATGGCAAATGCCCATTTTTGGCATAACCACCAAATATGGAGGGACCCTACTAAAGAGTTGTTGGCCCATTCATGGTGTTTACAATCATGACACTTCATGGTTTAACCTCATATTGTAGTGATTTTGTATATATTCCGAAGGCCTAAATTCTTATGCCAATTGTGCTTTAGCTTTGTACTTAGCCCAAAGGCCCTTGGTCATATAAATATGTGAAATTGCCACAAAATCATCGCCAAACCACCTATTGGTCCCCATTGATCTATAGCCCCAAGGATTTAAATTCCATGCATTAAACCTCTCGTTCCCTTGGTCACACAACTGCACATAACCATGTCTTGGGCTTGCATTTAGCCCTCGGTCTTCCTTTTGGGACAACCAATCGATGCGGGCCTGCAAAGTCGTGCACATTGGCTAATCACAAGGTTGTTGGGATGAGCTATAACAACCACCACAATTCGTTTGTGTCTCATCTCCTAATCATCCCATAGCTCCCTCTTTTACGCCTTTTAAAAACTTTCTAGGGAAGTAAATGTGCGATGACATGTCCTGAGCTTATTCTCATTGGTCCTTAGCTCTACCATAACCACCACCTCATCCCAGTGCCTAGTCAGACCAAAGTTCCTTTCTAAACCTTTCGGGTTAAAGCCTTCGAGATGATGTCACGCTTACATTAACAATCCCACATGGTTCCTCCTAAATGGTGACACGCGTCACCCAAATTCGGCCCCTTCAACCACCTAAAAACACTAAAAATGCATGCCACGTGTCCCTTATACTGAAATCATGTTGATGTCATCCCGTGCCAATATAATAATGCCACACATTTTCTAGTAAGAAAAGAGAAAGAGGTTCTCAATCCTTGGTTATACAATGAATTCCTTTGTTAAATATAAAGGGTCCTTGGCCTATTCAACTTCCATCAACTGCCACATATGCCCGACCCTATGTCATCCCGGGCTCTTCTAAACTTTGTTGCGTCTAGCTCTTTTGGGGAAAGTCCTCTAGGATGAGCTATCCTATGGGGCTTCCCACTATAGTTCTTGCAACAATCACCATGATTTCTCATTGCTGGCATCCTCCCAAGCTTGTGTCATCTTGGGACTTATCTCTTGTGCGCACCATTGATCCTTCCGGGGAAGACTCCACCAAGATGAGCTGTTATATGGGCTTCGCTAGAGGCCAATAAAAATTATTTCCACCGCAAATTTATCAGCCACATATCCCAAGACCTTTTTTTAGCATCTCCACTAAACAACTCCTTCAACTTTATCTATCTACCAAACTATTACCAAGTTTACCCTTCTTGAAATTGACTCTGCAATATTTGACCTTTTGGGGCACTGACCTTTGACTGGTAATATCTTTTGATCCAAGAGGCCATTTGTAGACTTCCATATACCACTAGAAATATCTTTCAAAGATCTATCCATCTAAGTAGGTCCGAACTATATCTTAGATGACATCCTAAGGAAAATTTTCCCTCAATGAATGGGACTCCCAACCACTATAGTTATAATTTTTCATAGCTACTTCACTTATCCTATTACTATCATGATTCTCTACCAACTATTGTAGCAACCATAGGAATCCTCTGAACTTGACACACCATGCATTTTCCATCCTTTCCCATTTGACAACAATTCCAACATTATTCTCAACAATATCCCCCTTTGGCTTTGATGGAAATAGACCAAGCTCCCCCTAAAACTAAGCATGGTTTTCTCCATCTCTACACTCCCTCTGGCATCAATAATCATCCATTCAGGTACTTTGTCTCCCCCTTTGATATCAATGGCAAAGGGTGCACCCAATGAATAAAAAACCCCTTGAAACGTTGAATCATGCTCTTTAATTGAACCAAGAAACTCGGTACCTGCCAAAACCCATTCCAGATGAGTCATTTGGTTGTACGAGAAACAAATCATATGTGCTACCTAAGATACTCAAACAGTTCTTGTGTCAGTGACTTTGTGAATATATCTGCAAGTTGCGGATTAGTGGCTACATACTCAAGTCAAACAACATTGAAAACAACATGTTATCTTGATAAATGGAACTTAATTGGAATGTGCTTCGTCTTTGAATGAATCAAAGGATTCTTAGAGATGATAGCACTAATATTGTCACACATGATTGGAATTGAATTAGTCAACTATATCTCGATGTCCTTTAAGCTTTGCTTCATATAAAGAATTTGGTTGCAACATGTGGCCACAACAATGTAATCTGCTTCAACAGTTGATAATGATATTGAGTCCTTTTTTTTGTTGACCCAAGGCGCCAGACAATCTCCCAATAATAATGCTTCTTCAGAGGTGTTTTTCCAGTCATCAGGTTGTCTTCCCAATCAACATCAATATAATCTTTTAATTTAAAATATCAGCTTCCGGAATACCACAACCCATAGTTTTTTGTGCCTTGCAAATATTTGAATATCCTTTTTACAACAATGACATGGTTTTCATGAGGGCAGGCTTGAAATTTGGCTACTAGTACCATCGCTTACATAATGTCTGGTCTTGAAGATGTGAGGTATAACAAGCTTCCAATCATTTCTCTGTAGGTTGTTTGATTTACCAGTGGTGTCTCATATTATTTACATATCTTACATCCAGTAACCATGTGGGTACTAACTAGTTTGCGTTCCTCCATCCCAAATTTTCTTAGTGTTTCTCCTAAATACTTGGATTAGGAGATGAATATGCCATCTTTAGTTTGAAAAATTTGCAGCCCAAGAAAGAAGGATAGTTCTCCTATCATGGACATCTCGAATTCTTTCTGTATAGACTCAACGAATTGGTGTCCCAATTGTTCGAAATCACTACCAAAGATGATATCATTGACACAATCCACAACAATCAATAAATAATCATATTCTTATTTTATATATAAATTGTTGTCTACACCGCCTCTCTTGAACCCTTATTGTTGGAGATATTTTCCCAGCTTGGCATACCAAACTCTACGGGCTTGTTTGATCCCATACAAAGCCTTTTTTAGTCTGCAGACATAATATTCATTCTCTAAGAGCATGAATCCTTATGGATTCTCAATGTATACTTCCTCTTCCAGATCTCCATTGAGAAAGCTTGATTTCACATCCATTTAGTATACATTGATGTTCTTGTGACTAGTAAACTCAAGAAACATTATGATGGCTTCCAATCTTTCTATAGGTGCAAAGGTTTCTTTAAAATATATCCCTTCTATTTGAGCTTACCCTTTGCATACTAGTCGTGCTTTGTTCCTTATCACTTGGCCTTGCTCACTTAGCTTATTTTTAAAGATCCATTTGATTCCTATAACATTCTTCTCTTTGGGTCTAGGGACAAAGTAGAAAGTATCATTTTTCTCAATCTAATCCAATTCATTATTAATTCTCTTCACCCATGACTTGTCTTCACTTACCTAATTGAGGATTTTTTGGTTTTATTTGTGACAACAAGGCAAGATTAGCACAACTTGGACTCCCAAAAAATTTCCTTCTAGTTTGAACACCGAGCCTATGATCACCAATATATTGATTTCCTGGGTGTTGTTTCTACGCATACCTGGACATAGTTTTGGGCCTCTTCTTTGTTGTACCTATCTCTTCACCTTCATCCTTTATTTTTTCTTGTTCCTAGTCTGGGAGTTTGTATGCTGAAATTTATCCTACATCCAAGTTCTTGTCTTCTCTGGATGGCTCTAATTGTGGTTGTATTTAATCCACTACAATACCAATGTAGTCTTCAACCTTTCTTTTCCTCTTATTAAAGAACATGTAGCTTTTAATTTTGATGGGGTACCCAATAAATATACACTCATCAGCTTGAGAATCAAACTTTCCAAGATTCTTGTCATTTCTCTTGATAAATAATTTCCTCCCAAACACCTTGATGTGTTTCATTGATGTTGGTCTCCCTTTCCATAATGCATTGGGAGTCTTTTCAATGTTAGGCCTAAGTTGCGTTCTATTTTCTAAATAGACAATTTCTTGTGTTGCTTCTCCCTGAAAGGTGTGTGGTACATTTGTTTCATCCATCATAGCTTTGGCCATCTCCTGAGTTGTTATGTTCTTTCTCTCTACTACTCCATTTTGTTGTGGGGTTTTGGCCACTCAGTAATGCCTCCTTATGTCATGTTCTTCACAATACTCTTTGAATTCTCTTGAAGTGAATTCTCCACCTTTGTCCGATCTTAAACATTTAATCTTTAGATCCTTCTCGTTTTCAACCAGTGCCTTAAATATCTTGAAAATTTTCAAATCTTCTGATCATTTTTTCAACTACATTATCCAAGTTGCTCTGGTAAAATCATCAATAAATAGAATAAAGCACCTTTCTCCTCTTAGGATTTTCATCCTTGTTGGGCCACAGATATTACTGTGAATCATCTTCAGGGGTTTGGAGGTTGAGAAATCCTTTGTATTGGACTGAGTTCTTTTCTGCTTACCAAATTGACAAGACTTGTAGATTGAGTTATCGAGCTTTGACAATCATAGCAATCTTCTTTTAACTTTTGTCTTGTTGATTTTTATTAGGTTGTCAAAATTTATATGACCAAATATTCTATGCCACAACCAAGTTTAATTTTTTTTTATTCAGTTAGTAGCTCACTCTAGAGTCATAAAACACATATACATTATTGTGAGTCCTTACAGCCTTTCCCACTAGATTTTGATTTTCTTCTTTTCAGATATCATAGTCTTTGGATCAAAAGGTCGCATTGTAGCCATTATCGCATATTGGACTCACACTAAGAAAATTATGCTTGATTCCTTCTGCATATAGCACATTTTGAGCCATGATATTTTCATCAAGACAGATTATGCCCTTTATCTTAATTCTTGTTGGAGCATTGTTTCCAAAGGTGACATTGTTCCCTTTTTCCTTTTCCTTTAGAGACAATAATTTACTCTTATCCCCGGTCATGTCCTTGGAACAACCATTATCCACATACCATCTACTTTCTTGATCATGCACAGATAGAGCAAGTCCACACTCCACATTTTTTCCACTCTTCTACTTCCAAATCTTCTTGTCCTTAACGAAATTTTCCTGCCAAGTGTATGGTGGTTTAAACGAGTGCTCAAATATGCTTTTGTACTCACTTTCCTTGTGCCAAAAATTATTAAACTTGAAGCATTAATATTCATTCATCAAAAGAGAGAACAAATTTTTATTCATAGGGAAGGATTTTAGACTTCTAGAATTTAGATAATTTTTATATCTGAAATTTGCATCTCTTTCAGCTTTGACACTTCTACAATTAAAACTTTTGTGTCCAAAGACATGAAAATTATAGGAATGAACATAAAACAGTTTTGGGTATCTTCTATTTGAGAGTTGATGAAATTGAGCTAGTTGTAGGTACCTTTATTTTTTTCCAATTGATCTACATCTATATGGTTTGAGTTACTTGAGAAGTTTGCATTCTTGTTCCATTGTTGAGTGATCCTATGGCCTGAATTTTGTTTATCTTGAATGATTCTTCCTTGAAGCACATTTTCAAAGCTCTAGGGCTCTTGGAATCCTACATACTCGAAACCTTTCTTTCTCGTAGAAGGATTTTGCGATTCAGAGTAACCTAAACCTATTTTGTTCTCTGGAGCCCTTTGACTACTCAGAATATGATTTAATTTCTTTGTACCTTCAACAAAATTTATGTCCAAATCCTTCTCAGTTATGGACTTCACAAGGCATGTTCTCAAAGAAACAGTTTATGCTTCTATATTGTTAGTTTTCTTCCCATTCAAGAATCAAATCATGTAGGACCTCTTCCTTTCATTTGTCTTCCTCTAAATTTACTTTCAAGGAAAAAATCTCTCTTTTACATAATTTTGAGATCGTTTCCTCCTTTTTCTTCATCAACTCTTTCTTCAAGAGTTTGTTCTCCTCCTCTAGCTTTTCACTTGTTTTTTGTTTTTCTTCTAATTAGAGTGTTGAGATGTCATAGCTTCTAATGGATTCTTCAAGTTTTTCTCTTTGATAAACAAAATCCTCATTGTCAAAGTTATACATAATTTCTTCAACACTCAACAACTATTGTTTTAGTCGCTTGTTCTTCTTTTTGGCCTTCTTCAATTCATCAAGGACATTGATAAGCTACATTTCAAGATCCACTAATGTTTATTCTTATTATTCCTTAGAGTTTGATACATTCTTGGTTTTGGAGTCAGCTTTAATTTCCATAATAAAACATTCATTGGACTCACTTTCTAAAGACTCCTCGCTACCAAATTATGATGTAGAGTTGTCCTCTTTGGAGTAGATCCACTTCTTCTTGAAACACTTCTTCTTTTGATATTTCTGAGCTTTGTGTTTGGGATTTTGATCTTTGTAATTTTATGACTTTTCATTGTGGTGACATTTGGATGCAAAAATTCCCAACTCTTCCACTATCAAAGCATTTGAAGGTAAACTTGCCTTTATACTTACCTTAATATCCCTTGAGTTTTCTAGCAAAGTGAGGTAGCTCCTGATCATATTCACAATTGGACCATTATTTATCCTTTTGCTCCTTATCCTTCCTAGATACATTGAATGATACCTCCTTTGGTTCAGCCTTCTATTTACCTACTCTCATCTCATAGGCTATGAGAGTACCAAGAAACTAGTCCATTTTTCAAGTTTTTCATCTCCTCAATCGTTGAGATTTTTGCATTCAATCTCATAAGCAAAGACCTCAAGATCATTTGAATAACCACTTCCTCTTTGAAATCTTCACCAAGTCCTCTAATCATGTTTATTACCTCATCAAATCTAATAAAATATTTTGATATGATTTCTTCTCCATTCATCCTTAAGCTCTCAAATCTCATTACGAATGTTTGGAGTTTGGCTTGCTTGACTTTCTCATATCCTTCATGAATCTTATTAAATTTTTCCCATACATCCTTGGCTGACTTACAATGAATAAACTTTACAAGTTTGTATTGACTAATACCATACAATATGGAATTCCTAGCTTTATCATTGTTCACATAAACCGTTTTACCATTTGCATTTGTAGGAGGAGTTGTAAGGACAACATAGTCTACAAGCATAGAGCTCCATAGTTTTTTTCTAAGGGATATGGGATAGGATTCTATATTGATTTTCCAAAAGACATAGTTTGACCCATCAAATAATGGTATTTTACTTGAGTAAGAATCTTGGTTATCTTGTCTAGACGTGATTCCTTATGGATCAACATTCTAGTGGTTAGACTATTCATGAAGGAACTTAGCTTTGACACCAATTGTTTGAATAACAAATTACTAGGACGAGGGAGGTGAATAAATGATGGATGTAAATTTTCACTTTTAATCTCCTTTAACTTAGAAATCACCAATATGAGTAGTCATAATGAAATAAATAAGCAGCAGATTAAATCATCCCCATGAACACACATCATCAACATGAGAAACATACTCACATAGACACAAAGATCTAACGTGGAAACCCAAATGGGAAAACCACCATGTTATTTTTTATTGTTTTTTGTGAACTCCAACTCATAGGAGGCCCCAACCCCCTTAAAAATAGCAAGCCATAACTTTCCAAGAGGCACCAACCTCTTATAGATGCAGGCCCCAACCTCCTTCAGCCAATTGTCCTATTTTTCATAAAATTTTGAAACTAAGAAACAAAGGACTGCTATTATTACATAGAAATATAAAGAACCTATTTTTTTGTCTCACGTGAATCCTTCCTCTCTATTGTACATCCCCTCTCTACATTTCACACCTCATTGCTCTATTATCTTTGCTCTCAGCCCTCAATTAGTCTCAACAAAAAATCATCTCTCAACCACAATTCTCCTTATACACACACATAGTCTCTTACTACAATCCACACTCTCACACAACATACAACAATGCTCCCCATAGACTCATTGTTTCCTGAGACTTTTTTTTTTCAGCTGCAACATAGAGAATGATGCAATATGTCATCTCATCAATTGTTGGATTCATATAGTATGGTGCTTTGATATTCAGTGAAGGACATGTGTATGGGCTCAAATTACTCAACTAGGAGGTACATGCATGGTATCAATTGTAGCTTCGTAAGGATGTATTATCAGTGATTTATTTATGCAGTAGTTGCATCAATGTACTTGGCTAATGCGGTGACATTAAATAATAGAATGGGCACCTAAGTGTTTTTCATACTAATAATTAATTCTCAGTCCACCTGCAAACTAGTTAAGGAGTTCCTCCATTAAATTTTGTATGTACATATAGCATGGCGATCCAACGCTCTTTTGTAGGTCATGTTAATTGTTTCCTTCTCATTGAATGATTTCTCAATTCTCCTTAATCACTATTAGTGCTCAGGGATGGCATTGCTTAATATAGGTGGTGCTCCATTAATACCTCTGGTGCACTATTAAATGTGGTGGAGTCATTAATTACTACCGACCTATTCAATGTTGCATAAAATAGTTATGTAAAATGGCCACTTTCATCATAACCACAAAATATGAAGGGACCCTACTAAAGAGTTGTTGACCCGTTCATGTCGTTTACAGTAAAAAAACTTCATGTTTTAGCCTCATCCTCTAGTGATTTTGAATAATATTGAAGGAGTAAATTATTATGCCCACTTTTCTTTAGACTTGCATTTATCCCAAAGGTCATTGGTCGTAGAAACACGTGAAAACACCACAAAAAAATTTCCAAGCTTCCTACTAAGCTCCTCTAAGCTATAGCCTTAAGGTTTTAAATACCATGCATTAATCCTTCCGCACCCTCGGTCACACAAATACACAGAACCATGTCTTGGGCTTGCATTTAACCCCCAATCTTCCTTCAAGGATTACGTGTCAAGGTGGTTCTGCAAGCTGCAGTCATTGGCCAAGCAAAAAGGCTATTGGGATGAGCTATAACTGCCACCAAAATGCCTTCATGTACCACCGCCTAATCAGCCCAAATCTCCCTCTCCTGTGCCTTTTTAAAACCTTTTGGGGTAGTAGGTTCACAATGACATGTCTCGAGCTCATTCTCATTGGTTCTTAGCTTTGTCATAACTGTCACTACATCCCGACTCTTAGTCAGCCTGAAGTTCCTTTGCCTATGGCCTTTCTAAACCTTCTGAGGTAAAACCTTCGAGATGATGTCATGCTTATGTCAACATTACCATGTGATGCCTTCTAAGTAGTGACAATTGTCACCTAAATTTGGCCCCTTAAAACACCTGAAAACAGTGAAAATGCATGCCATGCATGCCTTATACCAACGTCATGATGGCTTCATCCTGTGCCAATAGAACAATTCCATGTGTCTTCCAGTGAGGAGAGAGAAAGAGTTTCCCAAGATTCAGTTTTGCAAATAATTACTTTGTTAAATTTGAAGGGTCTTGGACCTATTCAATTGTTGTGTCAACTACCACATATGCTTGGACCTATATCATCTCGGGCTTTTCCAAATATTTCAGCTCCTAGATCTTCCAAGGAAGGACATCTAGGAAGAGTTGTCCCATGGGACCTCCTGCTGCAATGATTTCATCAATCATTGTGCTCCCATTGTTGACATCCTTCTGGGTTTGCATCATCCCGTGACTTAACTCTTGTGCGCACCTTTGATCCTTTCGGGGAGGACTTTGTTAGGATGAGCTGTCGTATAGGCTTCACTACAAGCCAAAAAAAAATTCTTTTTGCTGCAATGTTACTAGCTACATCTTCCCGGAACTTTGTGTTGGCTTGAGGGGGCCTGACCTAGGTTCAACATTAATTAGCCAAACAAATACTTACACTACTGGCCCTTTCGACATCAGCCCATGGAGCGTAGATCGAAGCCTCACCCAAATCAGTATGGGGGTATGATGGAACCAAGTTTCCACACCCTAAGATGGTTGTGATGTCGTTTGATTCCTTCTATCCCTGCCTTCGTGCAAGTGGCTTTGCTCTAGGGCTTGTAAGACAAACCCTCTATTCCTGCCTTCAATACCTTCGCGAAAGTATACGATTGACCTTCGTGCAACCCTAACTTGTGGCTCAGGTAATTTCATGGTGCTATGGTAGAATGTCGTGCAGATTCCCCAATTATCCTAAGTGATTTTCTTACCTCGTTAAATACTTAAAGTTAATACCGCGTAAGCAGATATTCGTAATTGCGTTTAATTATTCAATGTAATTGCATTCATTCGCACGTCATATAAGCTTAAAGGAAATTCATACATAAAATATCCAAACACATCAATAGAACAAAGACACAAAAATTACAGAATAACTCCTTTTATTAATATTCTCTAAGTGTTTATAGACTCTATCCACCCTGCGCACACAGTTGCAAGGGTTTGCGCACTCAGCTGCGGACTTCTACCCTAGGCTTCTGCGCACTCAGCTGCAGAGCCTCTATATACACTATGACCCAAGACTTAGACTTCTTTCTCAGGGCTATCACTCTATTACATGATCTCCATTCAATTGATTGATTTCTTTTCTAAACTACTTAGAGCTTAGCTCTTTTTATACAATCCCATGGTCTGCGAACCATGGGCAGGTTTCTTATAGCCGACTTTACTTTTCAAAACTAAGGGTGGACTACCCTTTTTGACACATAACACCTTCACACTCCGCGACCACAAAATGTAGTCTTTACAATTATATTATAAAACTTGACTTAATATGTGCTTTTAGCCCCAAAACTGCCCTTGGGGGATCCCTCTCCCAATAGGCCCCCAACACAAACATTGTGACTTGCCCTCAAGTAACTCAGTAGTCGCGGAGATATTTGTGTGAAGCTCGCCCAGCTCGACCCTAACGACCACAACTTCGACCGTGCACTGAGCTGCTACCTACTTTGCATCTTCAACTATTTTCTCAGTTACTGCCCCTGCGCTATCAGCCTGAATGTTATGAAACCAGCTCAAGAAAAGATAGAAAAGATAGATCAACGACTTAGAATTCAGCCTCTTCGAGGGGGCAACCTCCTTTACATTACATAAATGAACAATTCTTGGATGATACAAATGAAAACACCTCCTTTCTATATATAGGAGTCTAAGGGGTCGTAATGTAATTAGAGCCGACATAACAATAATAATGTAAGGGCACAATAATAACAATAGTGGGCTTCTATGGGGCACAATAGTAACAATATGGGCACTGCATGGGTACATCAATATAATAAGTGGGTTGTACTAATAACAATAAGGGGTTACACTAGTAGTATAGGGGCCTAACATGCCCCTCTCCTTCAAAAAGCGTTGTCCTCAACGCTTGAGTAGTTCTTGATGCTTCTGTATAAAATTATTGTCCTCCCATGTGGAATCTTTAGTGGGTAAATTCTTCCACTTGATGAGATACTCTAAAATTGATCGATTTCGTAGCTGTCGGGTTCTTGTTTTTGTGAATGCTCCGGGTTCCAATATGATTTTTCCTTCCTCTTCAATTTCTGCCAATATTGTTTGAATTGGGATCTTTTGCAACTTTTGAATAAGTGGCCATACTTCTTCGTCCTTCTTCCATTCATCCCTTGCTTCGTTTATCCAATTTGGTTGGATAATAGAAATAGTACAAAAGAATGCTTCCACATCCTCATCGTTGAAGAGTTGTCCCACTTGGTAAGGTCGACGTTTTTCAAGTGCATGTAGTATTGCCAACATTTCCTTCTCATAAATAGCTTGCTTGATATGTAACAGTAAAAATACCCAATCACCTACATCAAAACATTTTTTACTACGATGTTGATCTACCTGTTGTTTCGTTTGATTTTGTAGTGAAGTGGCATTATGCTTTAAAAGTTGGAGAACTTGTTGTTGATGCTCAATGTGATCTTTCACTGCTTGAACCTTTTTCTTCTTGATATGTCCTTCTATGTCTAGAGTTTGAGGACTGATAATTTCTTCCGATCCTTTACAAGATATGGTCGGATTCATTTCTTGATGCTCGATGTGATCTTTCACTTCTTGAACATTTTTCTTCTTGATATGTCCTTCTATCTTGATAGTTTGAGGAGTGGTAATTTCGACCAGTGAATTACAATATATGGTTGGATTCATTTCTTCTTTATTGATGTGACCTTTCACTTCTTGCACCTTTTTCTTCTTGATATGTCCTTCTATCTCGATAGTTTGAGGAGTGGTAATTCCTGCCAATGCTTTACAAGAGATGGTATGATTCATTTCTTCTTTCTCTGGGGTGGGGTCCTGGTGTATATCCTCTTGTTTTGATGGTTCTTGATCCTTTTCTTCCTCCTCTTCATATTCTATGTAAAATAATTTCTTCTCAGCACACTTATGACCTTTAGTGCATTTGCTACACAATTGTAACAAAGACCTTTTTCTCTTTTTTCTTCCAACTGTTGTGGTGTAACCCTTGTAGGTTGTGGAAGGCTAGAAGAAACAACACTTCCATCTTTATAGTTGTGAGGGGTATGCTTCCTAGTTTCCATAATTTTTCTCTCCATTATGTCACAAAGCCCTTTTGCTCTTTCCAATTGTTGTGGTGTTGCTCTAAAGAAGGTGTTGCTCTTTGTATCCTCATAATGTGCTATCATTTCCTCCGTGAAAATTGACCACGTAACAAGTTTTTTACGAGAACAAAGCCCTTTATACCATAAAAATTGATCCGGTTCTAAATATGAAGATGCAATACATACCTTTTGTAACATTTGTACACCATGTAGATCAAAATATTGCTCCATCTGACGTATCCAATTTACCGGATCCTTGCCATCAAACTTCTTCATCTTGCTTTTTCTTGATTTTAGGAGCTCAATCTTGAAATGACTGTAACTTTGTACTTTCAGATGTTTAAGCTCTGAAACTATGACCTGTAGTAGTCCTCTGTGTCCTCTTTCCAATGCCACCAGTCTGACCCAAATTGGATTCTACAAGAAAGAGTTATGCACAATCTCCCGCAGTGACCTGATTATAGACTAGTTCAGTAGAGCGAACTTGTATGAAGTGCCACGTGTCACTGTTTAAACCTTTGACTCTGCAAAATATATAAATGAAAACTAAAGTCCGTCCTCTTTTTGTACCTTCTTACGAAATTTCAATCCGATGCTCAGAAAGAAATTTATGACGATTTTCCCCAGGTCACCTGTTTTGAGTGTAATTCAGGAGTCTACAAAAATGCCAACTTCCTCAGATCATAGCTCCGTAAATATCCCACGAAACGCTCTGAAATTTGGACCCAAAGTTCAGCGCCAATTATTCTCAAATCAGTTTTTTTTGCGACTTCTGAAACGTCACAGAAAAAAAGTTATAGTGAAAATGCCACGATGACCTGTTTGGAGCAGCGAAACCCTAGAATCCAAAGCTCTGATACCAAATGTTATGAAACCAGCTCAAGAAAAGATAGAAAAGATAGATCAACGACTTAGAATTCAGCCTCTTCGAGGGGGAAAAACCTCCTTTACATTACATAAATGAACAATTCTTGGATTATACAAATGAAAATACCTCCTTTCTATATATAGGAGTCTAAGGGGTCGTAATGTAATCAGAGCCGACATAACAATAATAATGTAAGGGCACAATAATAACAATAGTGGGCTTCTATGGGGCACAATAGTAACAATATGGGAACTGCATGGGTACATCAATATAATCAGTGGGTTGTAATAATAACAATAAGGGGTTACACTAGTAGTATAGGGGTCTAACACTGAAGTTGTTGTTGCATTTCTTCTAGAGTTGAAAGCTTGCCTTCAATGTTTCCTGTGACTGCATAAGCTTCCTCCATCCAAGGCTTTAATCATGCTTTCAACACTGCTTCCTTGTGTAGCACTACATCCACATGTTCCTTCAGCTGCTTAGCTAACCTCTGTGTCAGTGCGACAGTTCATGTTGTGCCCTTAACTTCATCATACTGCTGTTGGATTTCACACACTTCCGTCTCTAGCCTCTAGATGTTTGGGTCCCCCTGTAATTCGGTTAGGGCCTCAAATGATTGTTTGAACAACAGTGTGCAGTCTACTACTGCACTCTCCACAGTCGTGACTGCTTCTGTGATAGCGACTGCCTATTGTTCCTTTACTTCTAGTGGTGTCGAAGGTTGGGCCCTCAAACTGGAGCTTTGTAATCTGTAGGTTCAATTCCAACTGAACCCTCGCCATCTTTGTTTGAGTGTCACACACCCTTTTAGCTAATTTGTGGATGTGAACCTCGACTAGCTCCTCGTCCAGAATGGCCAACTCTAGGACCATTCTACATGCCTCCTCCATGACCTGTATGATCTTCTTGCTCTGGCTGGTAGCCTCCGACTTAGCAGCAATGGAAGCATTCCTTTGTAGGGCCATCTATTTGTTGTTAATCCTTTGTTCACTAAGCACCTGAAGGGAACAGTGCTTAAGGGCCCTCAGCTCTGTAATTACTCCACCCTGCAAGAGGTGGAGTGCTTCGCACGGAAGCGCTTCTAGGTTCAGTCCAACTCCCTTCAAGGTGCTGACAATGGACTTGTCAGCCTCATTTTCTATGGTCAGTGCTCCATTTTGTAGCACTAGCACACTGGAAGCCTTCATGCGCAGCATATCGGCAGCCTTTGGCGTGCCAACAGCCAAGCTGGTGGACAACGTACCAGCTTGCGACACACCGGTCTGCAACTCTTGCAACCTGGTCTGGATGGCCCCTAGGATGCTCTGCTATTGCTTTTCAAATTAATGTAGGGCCTCTGCGGTGACATCTCTAAATGTGTCACCGATGTCATATAAGTCACCCTCCATCAATGTGATAGGGTCTAGTGAGGTCTTGGTCTCTTTGGATTTCTTTCTCGGCTCTCCCTTCTCTAGCTCTCTTAGGCGCTTAATGTGGGCGAACGTCGTTTGAGGGTCTGCGTTGTGTTGTTCTATGTCCTCCTCTTCGGTTTCAGGTGAAGGCAACCATGCACCTTTGTCAGAGTCCCGCTCTATGCCACCTGCCTATTTTCCTGGCTCCTTTCCTGCTTGTTCCGCCTGGGCCTTCTTAGTGGCCTCCTTTTTCCTCTTTTCGACTAGCTGCACCATCTTCAGCTTGGCCTCTTCCTTCTTCTTCTGCACAGCGGACTTGCTTCCACCCACTGTCAACTCCATGGTAGTGCACCACTCCGCTGGCCATTTATCAAGCACCGCATCGATGCCATCATCTGTGGCCGAGTACAGAAAATCATACCACTTCTACACAGGGTCCTTCTGCGCCCTGATTGATATTTGATGGAAATCAACTTTAAAATCGGCATAGTTCTGTAGGTTAGCATATATTGTAGGTGAAAATCACGGCTTGTAATTGATATCCATCATGATATTCATTTCCATCAAGATCCAAAGGATCTTGTTGTCGCGAACTCACTCTACATCCTTGGTCACCCACAACGAAGTGTATTTCTCTACTTGAGGAAGTTCTGGTGCGACCAAGGGGAATTGGATGTCCTCTAGTATCTCCCACGCTACTAGCACGATCGATAGCAAGAGCCACGCGTAGTGAAATTCCTTGCTTTGCTCTTGCACTTCGCGGCAGTTCACTAGGAATTCTTTGTGAAGGTAGTCTGACTAGTTAACCCGGACTCCTTCCGCACACTGTTGCGCGAGCACGATGACAAGAGTTGACACCTCATCAGAAAAACACTTCCGCATCACCTTCCCTACAAGTATCTATGTTGCTGCCTTCACAACGAGGTCGCAGATTCTAGAGATAGTGTACCGCTTGGCTTCTTCACTAGTTTGAACTTCTCCTTCATTGCTTTTGCGAGCACCTACTTGCCACCCTTGTTGCCAAAGATCATAGCTAGATTTTCACTTGTATATGGCATGCGCGTTATTATGTGGATCAACATATCAATGATGGGTATTGGCTCCTCCAGCCATAGACACCCATCATGCACCAAGCACAGTCGCTGCTTGATGACCAAAAATGTCACGGGGGTGTAGTTATAGTGTAGCACCCAGAGAAAATTGAGTAATCCTACCTTCTCTACTCCTCTGAGCCACTTCTGTGGCTCCAATGTAGTCATCCTCGTATTCGTGTCGATGATGTGGCACATCATGTATTCAGTTTCCAGGTACGGGAACTTCTCGTGGTCTGCCAAGTCCCAGTCTTCGAGCTTCAATATCAGCACTTGTGCCAAACACAGACCATCAAAAGCGATTTCATCCGATAGCATAGGGGTTTGCAAGGGAGTCTTACTTTCATCAATGTCCTTTGGGACCTTGGACTTAGGCTTGTAAGGAGGGACATACTTGGGCAACCGTGTAATAGGGTCTGCACCCAGCACTTCAACCTCCTCTATTTCCACTCCTACATCCTCATCCTCCATCGGGAGGTCTTCGATATCCTCCTCCTTCGATTCTAGGTTTATAGCCTTTCCTTTCTCGTGTGTAGTGGGCTTCTATGGGTTTCGCCTTGGCGAGGCGCGCACCGGTATAGCAGGTTGTTTTCCCTTCTTGTCCTTCACGGTTTCCTTGGTCGGGTTTGGCTTCGGTCTCAGCATTCTTGGGGATTTAGGGACCTCCGCCAATACTTCGGCCACTTCCGGGGCAGCTACTTCGGCTCCCATATCAATTTCCTACACATTCTCCTCGACTGCCACTCCTTCAGCGTCCATAGCTTCTACGCATGTCCACATGATGTTATTAACTAGTTCTTGGGTTTCCTTTGACAATTGTTCAAATGCCAGACTTGCTACCAAATCTTGAAATAATTCACAGTTCATGTGCACTTGAGAGCACAACAATTCAATTCTCAAAATGCCAAGTGTTTTTCGCTGGATAGCCACTTGCAATTTATAGGGAATTTTGAATTCAAATCCAACCGTTCCCTCAAAATTGATTCATTAATGCCGGATTGGCAGCAGATTTTGAAGGATCTAAGTCATAAATTTCGTCTTAAATGCTGGTTTCCCACTCCATTTGGCCTCACTTATGGTGTCTTTTCATGAGCAGTGACTATAACAATCACTTTCCGGTCGACCTATGTGATTTCTACCTAGGTAGCGCAACTCCCTCCACGCTACTGCAGACCCAGTGGCACGTCCTTGCTTCACACCATCTTCTAATCGCGTAGCTCCCTAGCTCTAGCAGTGTAGTTTATAGTCCCGTGCCTCCTTTTAGTTTCCTGGAGCGCTAAGACTGTGCTACCTTCATTTGGTCACATGGTCGGACCTCCAGTGTATGGCTTCAAGTGACTGCCATTCACCTTTCTTGGGAAGGGTTCTCCATTTAATTTGACCAGCTGTACCGCTCCTCCATTGGTAATCCCCTTAATAACATAAGGCCCTAACCAATGCATCCTAAATTTCACTTGAAATTTATCAAACTTACTATCGTATAAAAAAACCAAGTCATTTACCTTAAATGTGCATAGCTTGGCGTGTCGATCATGCCATGCTTGTTTGCACTTCTTTTGGACCTGTTGCTGAAATCCAGCAAAAAATCTTTCCTCTTCGAGCTCATCCAGCTGCGCAAGCCTCTCCTCCGGGGCTCTGTGATCTGTCATACTTGTGAGCGCTGCTAAGCGTAGACTAGGCACAATGTATTTCATAGGAATTACTACTTCCACACCATAGACAAGCCTAAAAGGGGTTTGTCCAGTCAATTTCTTGCATGTCTTTCGATAAGCCCACGCAGGTATGCGTAGGTCCCAATCACTTTGCTGAGCATTGCAAACCTTGGTCAACGTGTTTTTGAGCACTTTGTTTAATGCTTCCACCGTCCCATTAGCCTGTATGTGATAAGGTGTGCTCTTCTGGGTATATACCTGAAATTCCTCCGTTAGTGCGCTAATTGTCTCATTCAGGAAGTGTGTACCAAGTTCACTCATCAAGATCTTCAGACATCCAAATTATGTCAATACATGCTCAAATAGGAACTTCGCAGTAGTCGCGCCCATGCAATCCTTCAATGGCTATGCTTTTGCCCAACGAGTCAAATACTTCGTCGCAGTGATAATGTACCTTGCTCCTGTCTTCCCTTGTCACTGAATGGGTCCTACAAAATCTATCACCCACTTCTCGAAGGGTTGCAATGTCATTTGTGGGTTCAAAGGAATTTCATCCCTCTACGATGGCCTGGCTATTCTTTGACATACATCACACGCCTTGCAATATGCCTTTGAATCCTGATGAAGGGTTGGCCACCACAACCCTGCGTGTAGAATCTTCTGTGCGGTTTCTCTCCCTACATAATGTCCTCCCGTGGCGCCCCCATGAGCATCTACGAGGATGCTGCTTCTTTCAAACTCAGGTACATACCATCATAATATCTCATCAATCCCCATTTTGTACAAATTCCCAGCAATGACAGAGAAATCTGTCGTGCGCACCACTAATTCCTTCTTTTGTTGGATAGTGTATTCTTCCGGTGCAGTTCTTGTTGTTAGGAAGTGTATTATATCCTCAAAATGACCATCCACAACACACACTACAGATAGTTTCACATCAGGCAATCCTTCTTCCAAGTTAGTAGGTTCCTCCCTTGTTTTAATGCGCGACAGATGGTCTGGTCCCACATTCAATCATCTAGGCTTCACAACAACTTCAAAATCATACTTCTGGAATAGTAAGAGCCATCTGTAGATTCTCTCTCCCAACACAAGCTTAGACCAGGTGCTTTAGTGCGGAGTGATTCGTAAACATCTTAAAATGGCCTCCCAGCAAGTAGTGTCTATACTTCTGGAGCGCATATGCCATAGCTAGCCCCTCGTGCTCAATGGTGGAATAGTTCTTCTCTACCTTGGATAATCTGTAGTTTGCGAATGTGATAGGATGGTCCAACCTTCTCCACCAGTTTGTGTCAGTACTTCTCCCAGCGCTATACGTGATGTGTCGATATGCACGTGAAACTCTTTTTTCTAGTTCGGGAAGACTAGAATCGATGTGAACTAGGCGTAGCCCTTGATAAAATTTCTGTAATATCCTGTATGTCCCAGAGTAGCATGCAACTGTTTCACTCTCATCAGCGCTTCCAAGTTCAGTATCACCACAATCTTCGTAGGGTCTACCATCAATCCTTGTCTGTAAACCACATGCCCCAACAGGTTTCCAAAAGGAATGCAAAACAAACACTTCTTGAGATTAAGCGTGATCTGGTATCTTGGATAGGTATCTAACATCAGGCGTAAGCTTGCTACATGGTGCTTAACCAACCCAAATATAGTCTAGTCATCAAAATATACCTCCAAGAACTTATGAATAAATTCCTTGAATACTGCAACAACCACGCACGAAAATATGGCATGCGCATTCTTTAACCAAACAACATTACAGTGTACTAAAAACAACCCCACTCAGTTGCGAAGGTTGTCTTGCTCATATCCTCTAGTGTGATTTGGATTTAGTGGTACCCAGAGAACCCATCAGTGAAGGAATATGCTTCTTGGCCATCTACATTTTCCAACACTTCATCAGTGAACGGAGTCGGGAAAGGATCATGCAAACAAGTGTCAATCAATTTTCTAAGATCCACGCATATCCTTATCTCATCCTTCTACTTCTTCTCTTGCACCACCATTGGGCTTACCCAATCATAGTCTTCCACGAGCTCAATGATGCCTGTCATGAGAATCTTGTCTAGCTCTAAGTGGACCTTCTCCTTATATTTTGGATTGATATGGTAAGGCCTTTGCTTAACTGGCTTTGTATTTGTCTTTAACTTGATATTCATCATTCTTGGGTCCTCAATTATTCCTTTTAGATCCATAAACTTGGTAGGGAATAAGTCCTGGTATTCATAGAGTAGTTCAACAACCTTATCCATCACTGTGTCATCCCAGTAGTCTCCAGTCTTCACGAATTTCAGTTTTTCCTTCATACCAATGTTTACTTGTTTTGTTTTCAATGGCACGGTTATATTAGGGTTCTCAATCTATGGTCCTTGAACCTCACAGTGACCTTCTGTTTCTGGAATGTTAATCTTCTATGGATCCTCATCCTCTTCTTCAATAGTTACATTATAACATTCTAGCGCATGACTTAGCTGAGTAGCCCATTCACGCCGAATCAGGTGTAAAGGAGCTTGTGGTATCCTAAAGATTGCTAATTTCACCTCTTGTAGCGCTTCATCAATACTGTCAAACTTGTCCTCAAAACTAAACGTCATCATGAATCCCTAATGCAAGATATCCCATTCGCATGTCACATGGTGGAGCTCTGTTTCTACATACCAATTCATTGGGACAACATCTAGGGTATGACAGAACAAGTGCACCCACTCAGGTTGGGGCTTTTCTTCATAATCTTGGGTCCATTTGGCCAGATGCGCACACAGGTCATTCTACCCATCATACTTGTTTTTCAATCACATCTTAGGCTTCCTAAATCATGTTCTCATCATCCTCTTACATTCGCACCAATCATCAAAGCTTCCCTTGTGCCTACCCCACCATCTTGCGGGCATAGCGCGTGGTGCCTAGTCCAATGCCTAGAAGCATTACTTTTCTGGTACCTCTCTTTCAAATGCATCCAAAAATATATCTACCTCATTCAGACCATCATAACTAGGCATATTTCTCACCTCTGAGGACACACAGCACAACGATCGGGTCATCATGTTGCAATTCAACGTAGTTACCTCATCTAACCGATTTTTCCAATGTTCTATTTCTTAGTCGGAATCCGAGGTGTAGGAATTCTTGCCATCCCATGTAATTTGTCCATTCGCAGTGGGATTCACCCAATCTTTGTCTCGTACTGTTATCTTATAGATACAGTCCAGGTTGTCATCACTCTCATAATCGCTGATAGGTTTAGTATAACATGATCCTTCAGCAAGATCGAGGGGTATTATTACACGCAACGATTTCTTCTCAAAGATCAGCTTCCTGTTCTTCAGATTGATTACCTCATTCATGTCAGTAGCCTAGTCAATTCTCAGGAGTGCAGGATAGGGATTGTTGTCATCAACTATCTCTATTACTTCAAAATTAGCGAGCGCGCTCGCTCCCTCAATATCCACATTCACCCCCTGTAGCCACCCCATGGGGATGATCTTCTATTGATTCGCCATCCTTAGCTGAATCGGAGACCATTGCAGTGTAGGTCTCCCCATTCGCTCCCAAGTTTGATTTGGTAGGACACTCACATCTGACCCCAGGTCCAAAATGACCTGATCCATTTCATACTCTCCTATTTGTGTGGTCAATCTTGTTTCCTGTCCTGTCCTTGTTTTATGCTTGCCAATCTTTCATACTATGCGCGGCTCACCTAGCATGGTTCTAGTGCATCTATTGATGAGTTCTTATAACCCTTTCACAGCCTTACTATCGCGCAGTAACTTCATACAGGTTTCCAGGAAATTTGTGAGCATAGAGGGGTCCATCTCCTACTCTGGCTCAGGCTTATCCTTGCTTCGTGAGGTGGAGGCCTCAGCGAAGCTCTTCTTAGCTTCCATGAAGGTTTCATGTGCGCACTCCAAATCGAACTCAGCCTCCTTTGTCAGGGCTTTGTGAACCCATGTACTATCTTCTGGTTGTTTCCCCTTGTCATCTCTTGTTGCGATTTCACTTCTGAGCACTATATTTAAGTTTGGATCTTCCTCTCGCGGCTTAGACCTCATCATCTGCAGGTTCTGAGTCGGCAGAGGTGGTAGCACCCCTTTTTAATGTATCCTAACTATCAGCGTAGGGAAGTATTCCGTTTCATGATCAAACAATGTGCAATACTTGCACGATGGACACGTCGGATTAGCGCAATCGCGGGCATAGTGCCCTAGTCCTCCACAATTGTAGCAAATTAATTGTCCTTGACCTCTACCAGGTCCTCCTCAGCCTCGGCCTCTTCTGCACCCCTGAAATCCTATCCGCGCCATTCCTACACGCTGGTCAAGGTGCTGCATCTTGACCTGAACCCTATAGGCGGGAGTTTTGTCCATCATCAGTTCATAGCTCCTGCAAGTATGCTCATCATGCCCTACCGACCTACAAAAGTTGTAGAACAGCTGTTGTGGTGTCTATACAAACCTCTGTAGCAAGTGACAGTTATCTGTGGCATGTTTTTTGACTACCTGAAAGATAGCGCACCATAATACAGGCCTTGTGCTAGGTCCTGCTTGAGCTTCTGGCCTTAAAGGCATCGGTCCTCCTCCTGCAATATAGTTTTCAAAGACTGGGAAATGGTGTTTGTCATGACCCTGACTCTTGAATTTTAAGCACCATACCTCCTCGCGCACCTCTGGTCGAATTGTCCTATCCTACTTCAGACTTTGCATCTTAAGGCACAGATTCTTTAGTTGCACATGGATCTGCTGAACTCCTAGATTTGGATCTTACAGAGGAGTTTCATGTAGTCTCATGGTGATTTCCAAGGCCTCTGCCTGACTTGTTATCTTTTGTTGTGATAATGCCTCCTTCAGTGTGGTAGTAGTGAAGCCACAAACCACTCGCAATGTTGTCCATCTATCAAATTCATGTTAGCTTTGAAGATTGTACACTTCAACCTCTGATCTAATTCCCAAGGAATCTCGCCTAGTTGCGTTGCGATTTATTTGAATCCCACAATCGAGTACGCCTCAGATTTAGGCCTACTAAATTATCTATTTAGTGCTGCCTAGATATCTACCACTCCAACATTCGGGTTATCATTAGAATACTTAATATACCAGGTTAGCGCACGATATTGCAGAGCACTAACCAGTGTCACCTTCTTTATATGATCATCTATAACACCTTGAGCTTCCCATACAGGCCTCACAATGAACCAGAATTGGTCCAGGTCCTCGTTTCCCAAGCCTTTGAACAAGGAAGCTTCACTGTATTGGCCATACTGAACCACGGTGGAGGTGGAGGTGGTATGGGTGAAGTTGGAGGTGGGGGTGGTGAAGTTGGAGGTGGTGTGGGTGGAGGTGGTATTTGCAAGAATCCTTGTCTTATTAACTTAATATCACTTTGCAGAGAAACCTTCGTTGTCCCTTCTTCATCACCTCACGGAGGTGAAATCAAGGGACTATACTCCAAACCCTTTTTTCCTTCATTCCTGTAATTTTTTCCACTTCACGTACTCTCGAACATCAAGGTCGTTGCATGACCTGTTTTTTGCAAAATAGAATTTTAATCTAGGTATTCAAATATTTTACGTACTTACCTCGCAGTCCTTTGAAAAAAATGTCGCTCTGCCTCACTGTAGCTGACTGAGGTGTCGACCGCGAATTCGGTCACAAATCCTCCTATGAAGTGATCGAGCCAATGATTGACAGTGTGGGCGATCTTATCCTCCGATGCTTCCAGCCTTCACACTAGCTCTTGGGTCCACACAATATGACCCTAAAGTTTCCACCTTCCTTGGCTATCTACTAGCTTCGCATTCCACTCATATAGATCAATAGGGAAGGATCAGAAAAAGATCTCGTGGATCTCTGTATACAGGTATCTGTCCAACCACTGTTCCTTTGTTAGTCGCGGGTTTCTGTTCTCTTGTGCACAAATTCGTGGATATTTCTATCCAACCAGTCTCCAATCTCCTTCTTAGTTGGATTCTAGTGATACGACATCACACATCTCTTATACAGATTCTGGTCCCGGTAATGGAACCATTTTTTGGCTTGAGGGGGCCTGACCTAGGTTTAGCGTTAATTAGCCAAACAAATCCCTACACTACTGGTCCTTTCGGCACCCGAAGCAGTATGGGGGGATGTTGGAACCAAGTTTCCACACCTTGCATGGTTGTGATGTTGTTTGATTCCTTCTATCCCTGCGTTCGCGCAGGTGACTTCGCTCTAAGGCTTGTAAGGCAAACCCTCTATTCTGGCCTTCAATACCTTCGTGAATGTATACAATCGACCTTCGCACAGCCCTAAATTATGTCTCAGGTACTTTCACGCTGCTATGGCAATGTGTCATGCAGATTCCCCAATTATCCTAAGTGATTTTCTTATCTCGTCAAATACTTAAAGTTAATACCGCGTAAGAAGATATTCGTAATTGCGTTCAATTATTCAATGTAATTACATTCATTTGGGAATCATATAAGCATAAAGGAAATTCATACATAAAATATCCAAACACATCAAGAGAAAAAGGACACAGAAATTGCAGAATAACTCCTTTTATTAATATCCTCCAAGTGTTTACAGCCTCTGTCCACCCTGCACACATAGCTGCAAGGGTCCACGCACTTAGTGGTGGACTTCTACCCTAGGTCTTTGTGCACCTAGCTGCAGAGCCTCTATCTACACTATGACCCAAGACTTAGACTTCTTTCTCAAGGCTATCACTCTATTACATGATCTCCATTCTATTGATTGATTTCTTTTGTAAACTACTTAGAGTTTAGCTCTTTTATACAATCCCATGGTCCATGGACCATGGGTAGGTTTATTATAGCTGACTTTAGATCACAAAACTAAGGGCAGAATACCCTTTTTGACACATAACACGTTCATGCTCCGCAACCACAAAATGTGGAGTCTTTACAATTATATTACAAAAATTGACTTAACATGGGCTTTTAGCCCCAAAACTGCCCTTGGGGGATCCCGCTCCCAACACTTTGGTTTAGTGGCTCTGCTACACAACTCCACCAACTCTTTTCAACTATTGAACTATTACCAAGTTGACCCTTCTCCAAATTAACTCTACAATATTTGACCTATTGGGTTACTCACTTTTGACTGATAATATCTTTTGATCTAGGAGGCCATTTGTAAACTTCCATATGCCACAGGAAATCTTTTCAATGCTCTATACATCTAAGTAGGTTCCAACTGCATCTAAGATGATATTCTAAGGTAAAATTACCTCAAAGCATGGGACTCCCAACCACCATAGTTATAAGATTTTATAACTACTTCACTTATCATGTTACTATGATGATTCTCCACCAAATATGGTAGAAACTAGCGGACTCCTCTTGAAATTGACACCCACACATCTTCCATCCTTTACCCATGTGACATTAATGCCAACATTATGCTCAACATGGCACACACTTTTATATTAGTTGTCATGGCTAACATTAAGACAAATTTTTGTGATTAATGTTCTCTTTAAAAGTCACATATTATTTCATGTTGGGAATAGAAAGAATTATACATCTTCATCATCCTAGATTGTAGAAAGTGCCTGTTGGCACAGTAAAAAATGTTTTTGCTTTCAACTAGTTTATGTGTGTGTACATCTTTATTATATATAAAGTTTCACCTGTGTGTGTAAGTTGGTGCACATGTTTATTTTTATACGAAGTGGAATTAGTGTTATTCTGCATGGATATTTTATATAAAGTTTAATTTTCAAGTGTGTATGTGTGTGTAGAGAAAGAGAATGGTTATTTTATACAAAATTGATATTGAAATAGTTATTTTTTATTAATATTAATAATAAATGTCACATGTCAACTACATGTGGGGTATAAAAGGAATTACATCTCCCCTAACAATTGTGAAAACACATTTTGGTGTAATGGCACTTAAAAAAAAAGTTGGAGGCAAAGAATGTGGTGATGTGTCTAAATATTATTTTTCTCAGAGGAGTTAAGAGGGTATTAATAAAAAAAATATTATTAAAATTACCATAATAATGGGAGGATTATAGTTCACAAGTTTTTTTCAATTAGTTATTGTCATTGTTACTGAGCATTTGGTTAGTTTTGTGTTAGTAGGTGTATAATTGGAATCCTCTTGTATTAGGAACATTACTTTACATTAATTCGATAAATGTGAAAGAGTGTCCCTTGGCTTTCCACGTGAGAATTCCTTTGGAAAAAAGAGTGATAAATATTACTAATATTATAAACATATAACTTCTATGCATAAATAATTAACCTTAACATATGACCATGAATTTTGATTTTGGTATTACTAGCATAAAGCTAATTCTAGATATATTAGGAACTAAGAGGAATGAAATAGAAATAATTCTTGAAATATTTTTGTGGTTAAAATATATTTGACTAAGACAGATTTATGTATGTGTGTTTCTACGTGTGTAGTCAATTGAGACAAGCTTGGGTGGTTAAGAGGGGAAGATGTCATCCTCCCCACCTAGGTTAAAATCTTACTTGTGATATGCTTTAATTGGTTGGGGTTGGAATGGCACTAGCAATATAATTCTCATATAAAGGCTTCAAGGTGGGTTGAGATGATTCCAAATAAATTCTAATGAGTTAACTTAATTGGTTTAAACTAACTCTTTGAAGGTGAATATCACTAAGAGTTAATGGGATTATTTTTAGTGAAGTCCCTCTAGCTTAGATGCAATGCTGTACTATCGTGATATCAACCTTGAGGGACATTATAGAATGTGGGGAAACACCTAGAAGGTTTCCCATATATATGTATATGTATATATATATATATATATATATGGCAGGGTTTTCCTTGTAAAATGTAAATCTATAAGGCTTAGCGATCTATTAATTAAAGCACATTCCCAAGGCCTTTTTTTTAATTGGGAGGCCATAGGTCACATGTTCAAATCTTGTTCGTATTATGGTTGGACTAA
Organism: Pinus taeda; assembly: GCA_000404065.3. NCBI lineage: Eukaryota > Viridiplantae > Streptophyta > Pinopsida > Pinales > Pinaceae > Pinus > Pinus taeda. The sequence continues at coordinate 53,017 of APFE031415813.1, read as the reverse complement.
AGACACCCTACATATTAATATTCTAGGGAAGAATGTAGGATCCTATGATGTTTAGACTTATATCTCACTAAATTTACCCACCCTAGTCTTGAATAGATTCTATCTATTTAATTACCACTTTCTTTCATGTGTTTCCAGTAGATAGAGGTACCAAGAGCTGGGTGAACAATGTCACCACATCATCCATCTAATATATGAGACCCCTTAAGACCGTATATATTTGGCTAATGAGAAAATTATGTATATGTCACGTCAAATATAAATATAACACACCACAATAACAACCATACCTAATCTACGTCTTATTCATGGGTTACAACTTTTAGAAAATGAGACATGTCTTATACTTGATTATCTTGCTTATCCAAATCTAATAACTAGTCATTTATTATGAGTTTCTTCCACATGACCTCATATATTAGGATTGGAAACATAAAGGGGTTTTGATCTCCACCTTAACAAAAACAAACCCACTAGAGGTTTGATAATTTTGGACTTCATTTATCCATAGTACTTGTAGGAATATTCCTTATAGATTTCTTTCCTACTATGAGATCTTAGACTTTAGAATTTAAATCTTTCTCAACATAAGTTATATCATAATTACTCTAATATTATCATATTATATAATATCCTTTGGGGGGGATATTATATACTTATCCTCATTTAATTTTCCTGTTCAACTTATGATTTGTTATAAACATGTGTTTTTTGCGTTCAACTTATATATTTTTTCCAAGGAATACTTGTTATGAGATCCAAGATATACTTCCTCAAATTCATGGATGGCATCCTTGTTAAAATTCTCATCATATAATAATGTGTTTTAACTAAGGGAGTTTGATCTAGACACTTAGTGGCCAAATAGAGCTAGTCAAATTCATAACAACATTAGTGAAAACCAATTTGGATAACCCCATGGGATGTGTGTGTGTGTGCATGTGTCAATTAGATTTATCTTGGTTGGTTGGGAGGAATGAATGTTAATGCTCCCTACCCAGGTTCAATTCTCGTAAGTGACTTGTTCTTCTCATATATAGTATAATAGTGTAATGTATTTAAGCCTTCTTATTGTATGCCCTTGATACCTTAAGAATATATTACCCTTGCCTACCATTCAAAACCATCTTTGACCTTCTTAGATCAAAATCCATTTACCAAAGGAAGTTGGTTTCCTTAACTTTATTTAATTTGAAATTTTTTCCTAAATATAATCAAGAATATATCTATGTCATTAGGAAGTTAGATAGTGTCATTTATTTTCTATGTAAATTGAGAGACATAGCGAAATTAGGAATTTGTTAGATAATCCAACAAAACAAGTTGAATTTTTTGAGTTGAGTATGAGAGCTTTATGTAATACATTTTCAATGTAATTGCTTGTTGATGTAGAGATATTCTGAGTTTGGAGAGTGTGAGAGTGTGTAAAGGACGAATTATATGTCCAAGTTATCGAATTTACAATCTTCCCCTTTAGTTTGGATTAATATATATTCTTAGTGTATTTTTATGCTATGTTGAGGTTTTGTGTTAAATTGGGTGCAAAAAAGATCAATTTCTTGTTTTGTTTTAGAAGAATTGATTATTCACAAGAGAACCAGTCTTGGTTCCAAATCTCAGAGGTTAGGGTTTGAATTTTGGCTATAACATCTATCAAGTGAATAGGTATTCGGCTGGAAAAGTATTTGTCTTGAAAGAGTTTGAGTGACTAAGAAATCACTCATATTCTATATTGAAGTTCAGATTTGGGCTATAAGGTATCCAATGTGGACCCTCAACAAATTATAACAAGAAGCCATATTTTGGAACTTGAACCAAAAAATTATTTAGGCCCAAAGAGGTTATATGGTTCAAAAATTAAACTCAGATGAAAAGGTATCTACTCCTCACCTTTGTGTGTGTGTGTCTCAATTGGATTTATATTGGTTGGTTGGGAGGAATGAATGTTAATCCTCCCTACCCAGGTTTAATTCTCATAAATGACTTGTTCTTCTCCTGTACAATATGATATTGTAATGTCTTTAAGCCTTATTATTGTATAGCCTTAAGACCTGAAGAATATATTAACCTTTCCTACAGGCTAGAGGAGAATATACCAGTTAAAATCATATTTGACATTATTAGGTCAAACCCACTTACCAAACGAAGTTGGTTTCCTTAATTTTATTTAATTTTGAATTTGTTCCTAAATATAATCAAGAAGATATCTATGTTGTTAGGAAGTTATATAGTTTCATTTAGTTGTTATGTAAAGGGAGAGACAGCAAAATTAGGAATTTGTTACATAATACAGCTAAACAAGTTGAGTTTGCTGAGTTGAATACAAGAGCTTTATGTAATACATTTTCAATGTAGAATGTTAACGTAGAGAGATTCTGAGTTTGGAGAGTGTGAGAATGTGTAGAGGAGGAATTATGTGTGCATACTATCCAATTTACAATAATCCCCTTTATTTTGGATTAATATATATTCTTGGTGTATTTTTATGCTCTATTGAGGTTTTTTGTTAAATTGGGTGCAAAAACGATCCATTTCTTGTTTTTCTTTAGAAGAATTGATTTTTCATATATGAACTAGTCCCAGTTCCAAATCTCATAGGTCGGGGTTTGAATCCTGGCTATAACATCTATCAAGTGAAGAGGTATTTGGTTCGAAAAGTATTTGGCTTGAAAGAGGTTGAGTGACTAAGAAATCACTTAGATTCTATATTGAAGTTCAGATCTGAGCTATAAGGTGTTATCACCAAAAATTGATCTCCTAGCCATTTCTAACTAGGTGGATCGAAATACAACATGTAGGATTAATTTTACCATAGTAAAATCACTTTCACCATCGGAAATAATTTAGTAAACCATTTTTATTAAATTATTTTCTAATTAAAATTAAAAAACCCCATGAGAATAATTAAATAAATCATTATTTATTTATTTTTCTCTAGGAATAATTATTAAATAATTATTTGTTAATTATTCCTTGTCACATTTGACTAAATCACCTAGGAATAATTAGATAAATCACTATTTATTTATTATTCCTTAATTCTATTATTGGAATAATTGTTAAATCACTATTTAATAATTATTTCAATTTCACACCATTCTTAATCGTCGTGAAATAATTAATAAATCATTTTGTTCGTTAATTATTTCTAAATAAAGATATTTGACCACTTTAAATAGCATTTCCCTCTCTAAAAAATATAATAAAGTATTCCTAACAGTTAGATCTTGATTTGGTCAATATTATTCTATTATTCTCCATTTTCCATTCATTCTTGACCATGATCATTATCATCGTCACCATTATCGTTTCTTTTCACTTGAGCTCCCATTTGAGTTCTGCACGTTTTTTTGGGTTTTTCACACTGAGAGAGAATAAATTACTAAATAATCAAGGACATCAAAGGACACATCCCACAGAGGAAGATTTGCAGACCCGTTTTGTAGATCTCCTTCACTAGGTGTTATCAATAAAATATTTATTCATTTTAAAAATCTTTCCATTTGGGTTATTACATTAGATATATGCATTGATGTTTGTTGTTTTTTATCATATATGTTGCTTTGTTGTAGGTTTTTCCAGTGTTATTGCATACCTAAAGCGTAAGAAGCCACAAATTATTGTCAGGGTCACATTTCACCTAGTGACTTAAGTGAAGTATTTTTGGTACACATTCCAAGAAATTTCACAATAACAAATGATGACTCCACTGGGTTTTTAGCTACAGTTGTCATCAAACAAATGGTGACTCCACTGGTGTAGTAACTCAATTCTTGGGTGACTGAATTTTCAGTAAATTTAGGGTTTTCTATAGCTATTTTTAGCCTCTCAGTTTCTATTTATAGTTTTCTTTCCTTTTTTGTCAAATTTTTGGATTCTTATGGTTTTCTAATTCTTTATGCAGATCAGAGGTACCAGATGAGCAAGAAATGGAAAATTTGTGTGAGATCTACCAACCAAGAGTCCCGAGAAAAAAACACACTTTTTAGGCCTATATTTGCATTCTAGAGAGCACTTTTCGCCCAATAACTGTGTTTTCCACTATTTGTAGGTTAGTACCTGCGTTTTGAATTTTTCCGGGGAGATTTTCAGAATTTTTTGTAGACTTGCTAAGAGTTTTGTGTGTAGATTGTGAAGGGTTTCTTATCTCTATTTTAGCCTCCCCTAGGCCTAGATTCTCTTAGTTTTTCTCTTTGAGGAAGGAGAAATCCCCTTAGGGTTTAGAGTACACCTCCACATTGTTAGGAAGAGATTGGCTGGGTGAGGAGTCTAAGGTTTCAACATTTTTCAGCCACTGATTTTTAGAGTCTAATCTATTAATTTACAACAATTGTGTATATATTTATTTCACCTTTCCTCCCTTTATATTTTGGGTTTTTTCCCCTTTAGGATCCCCTTGAGCATCCTAGGTTTTGAAGCTTCATACCTATCCTTTGCAGCATTTGTCACATATGATTTTTGTTGTGTGTCTGCACCACTTACACTAGATTAGTGCCTCTAGATCTTAGTCCCTTTTACATTAGGTATTTTAGGCATTTTATGTGTCTTTGAGTAGCTTGTTTCCCTCTCTTTCTTAGTTGCTTGATAGCCCTTTTGGGTGGGGTTTTCTATGCTTGATTGGCTGTTTATTTTTCTGCCATTTTCAACATTATTTATAGTATTTCAACACTTTATTTGCAGCAACACATGGCATCATTAAACATGCTCAATTAACTCATCCACTTGACACATTATTTTCACACACACACCCTAAGCGAATGTGAGCTTGGTTAACACTGCCAAGCCAAGACTTGAAACACTACACCTTAATAATTCAATATACATATATTAAGCCCACTTTGGCACCAGGGTCAAGTAATCTTTGTAGTTTAGGTGTAGGATCAGTGGGATAGTATTTCAATAACACCCATCTATCACTTACATTGAGACATATAATTTGACATATCAGGGAGCCTTAAATCCTTCACCATCTCACGGTCCAAAGTTGGAGTGTGTTAGAAACCCAATTCAAAGGGGGTTAGGCTAGGTCATCATGCAAGTGGTTCTCTTCGGGGCTGCCCAACCCATGGCAAGGAATCCTGTATGGTGGTTGATCATGAAAAAGCTCAATACTCGACTACCCTCGTCGGACGAAGGTAACTGTAGTGACCAATCTTAGGAAAACACCCTATAGGACTGGTTGTGGGAAGTAGTTGGTTCTTTACCCTACCTTTGTTTGGACAGCTCTTCTTGCGGGGATGAGATTTTGTCAACTAAGAATTTCTTTGGAAGGCCATCTGAAACAATAGATTTAGGGTTGTTTGAGGATTTAGACCACCTACAGGCTAGAGGCATTTTTCTTTGATAGGACTTGTTTTCTTGTATTAGGGTATCATCATTAATATAATTAGTTTACACTTTTAACCACTGCACTAGGTTCCTGCTTGTTATTTGTTGATCTTTTATTCCTATCATCAACCTTTAGTCATTAATTGTCTTAACATAATTGCTCCCCCTAGGCATTTGTCATGGAGAATTTGAGGCCTTCACCCTCATTTTCCATTAGGACATATTATTCCTCCCCATTGAGTTCAAGTTCATCCCCCTAGTCCTCCATCAAGTCATCATTCTTACTCTATTTCTACTAATTCTTCCAGTTCTTCCTTTGATTTTGCATCTTCTCAACCCTGTACCATCACCATTTTAGGCGCCAACATGGGTGCGGAAAACCAAGGTGGTAACCTAGGTACTAACTAGGGTAACCCCACAAGCGGAACCTCCACTAGTATGGTCACTCATCCATTTCTTCCTTTTATGGTTGGTTTGAATCTCCTTGATTTCAGCTAGCTCATCACAGACTCTCTTCTCCATGTTCCCAATTGGCTAGCTATGCCTACTAAAATTCCTTCCGACATCCTAAATTTTGAAGGTAATCCTGGAGAAGATCCCACAAATCATGTTCACTCTTTCCATATGTGGTGTTCATCCAATTATATCACTAAAGGCTCCATCTGTCTTCGTCTATTCCAACGCACTCTTATTGGAGTTGCTACTAAGTGGTATGTTGATCAACCCAAAGCCACCCATTCCTCTTTTACGACTCTTTCCAAAGCTTTTCTTGCCTATTTCTAGTTACCTCTTCATTATGACACTGGTACTGAACTATTGACTTCTTTCCATCAAACTTCTACCACTCACCTATCCGACCATGTTCAGGAATGGCATTAAAGGAGGAGCATATGTAGAGCTCTTGAATTAGAAAGTTGTGTCTATATGGATTGGTTCCTTAGATGGATTTTGGCCCCCATTGCTAAATATGTCGCTTCTTTCTTCCCTTAGTTCGAAGAAGATGTGCTCCAAGCAGCCATGAAATTTGATTTGATCTACACCTAGTCAGGTTATGTTTATATTGTCATCTCCGATCTCCATTGGCCTGGTGTTGCTAATGCATCAAGGGAATCTCATGTTACTGATGGTATCGTTCAAAATATTTCACACCCTCAAATGCAACCATATGCTCCACCTCTGATGAGTTATGGTTAACCTTAAGGAGGAACCAATTCCTCTTACATCTATCCCTCCTCCATTCTTCCACATGGTAACTCTTATCCGAGTCCTAGCACATCATATGCATATCCCTCTCCACATCAACAGATGTCAGGGTTAGTTGTTGCTCCACCTTTTTTATCCTAGCATTCCCCATTTCCTTATTATCTTTATGTCCTGCTTAGTGCTCCATCCCCTTTGACACCAATTCCCCATGCTTCCTCCACCTCTACTGCAACAACAACCTCATCAACAAGGTCAATTGTATGCTTAGTAGAGCACAACCAATCCCCCTAACCCCAAGAAAAGGAACAAGGGGAAAGGTAACCTGGACCAGTAATATCAAGTTAATCAAGGTAGCCAAGGTCAACCACGTAATACACCTCAGGGAAACCATCCTAATCCTGTAACCCAACAACAGGGTGGCCAACCCAAGAAAAACAAGTGTCTTCATATGAAAAAACATTGTGCCTGTTGCAGCGTATATGGCCATTATACTCATGAGTGTCCTCTTTTACTTCATATGTGTAAAGTATGGGAAGCTCAAGCAACTACTTCAAGACGACAATAGCCCATATCTCCTCCTCCTCCTATTACTTCATCTGAACTGGTTTTTCTTAGCAATCCTTTTCGTTTCCAATGATATCTTGCTACTCAACCTACACAAAGTCATGCAGCTCCCTAGCTCAACCATCTGGTAATAACAATTATCAAATTTGTATGATGAATTCTGATGAGGTCAATACCGACCAAGTCAACCTATAAACTCAATTATGCCAATATGACAAGCCACCCACTAAGTCTTCAACTGAGTCCCAACCCCAAGTTTCCACTGAGCCTCTTTCATCATCCAATTATACCTCAAAGATCCCTCTAGCTAAGGTAGAGGTTATCCCCAAAGGTCCATTACATTGAAATTTTGCTTCTACTAAAGCTCCCCATTCCTATAGCATAGTAGATGACTTGGTGTAGTCTCTTGCTACCATGTCAATGTTGGAAGTTCTCCAAACGTACCCATCCCAAAATAAATCTCTACTCTCTCTTTGGGTGTCGTGGATCCCCATGATGGTCGTATGATTGTCTCGAAAGTTGACAAGTCGGAACATCCAACCCTACCTTCATCTATTGCATTCGAAAACACAGAATCTATAAGAAATGCCATTGTCCATCGATGTATCATAGATGAAGGTGCCTCCACCTATGTGATGGTTTCTAATGTTTGGAAACGACTTGGTTCCTCGAACCTATCCCCATCCATCATCACTTTCCATGCTTGGGTCGGTCATCCATCACAACCATTGGTTATATCGCAACTGTCCTATCACTATTGCCGACAAGACTATCTCTATTGACATTGAAGTAATTGATGCCCCATTAGATTACAGGATCCTTTTAGGTTGTATTTATACCTATGCTATGTCAGTTGTCACATATATGGTTCAACGTTAGATATTCTTCCCCCATAATGGAAATATTGTCACTATCGATCAGCTGATGTACTACAATCCAAAATATCAGACTTCACCCCAGTCCAATATCTCATCAATGACTAACAATAATATTGTCTCGTTCCTCACCAATGTCTCTCCTAGATTATACAAATATTCCACCTCGCTTGGTGTTTATTACAGTCCACCACCTACTCCTTCTGATCCTATCTCATCCAGTGTTTGCATGCTTCAAGCATCATGAGATGGCCATAAGTGGTTTGGTATGCCTTCACAACAGCCAACACCTATGAAACTTGTTGTTCCTAACTCAGTCTATCCTTCTAGTACTACTCCTCAAGGACCATTTTCTCATGTTGGTATTTGTCCTAATCCCTTTTAGCATGGAACCATTCCCCCAGGTCTTAACCATCTCGGAGCAGTTCCCCCAGGTCATTACCCTTCTAGTTAGATACCATTCTTATTTATGCTCCCTTGATTTTATTCTACACTTTTCGTGGCTACATTGAGCTTACCTAACATTACCTTGGGGATCCCAGTCTGCTACATTGATCCTCTCGCAAACACTCCTCCTGATCAACTCAAACCTTACACTGCTTTGACCTTGGCTCAGACTATTGTTCCCAGCCCTTCCTTTGATTCAGTTCCACAACAACCTCAACTGGAACCTACTCATATTGAGAAAGCATATGGTGAGGGAGAAAATGCCCAGAAAAAGGGAACCAAAGACGAGGCATCCCCAAACAACTCCAACTCCTCCAAAGCCACCAAAGCCTATTCCTCCATGTTTTTTGTGTGATTTTGTTGGTCATGCCACCAATAATTTTCCTGAGCTCCCTCATATGAAGAATTTGGTCTCTAATACCTTCCCTAATTCTAACATTCCTGAGGTCCATATCACCTTACCAAAGTCAGCTAAGAAGAACTGATCATTACGCATGAATCACCCTTGTGATTTGTGTGATAATTATGGCCATTATTCTCATTATTGTCCTCATATTGAAGAATTTTGTGATACACTTCAAGTGCTTCATGAATTAGAGGTTTATCATAGTGAATCTGCCTCTCCTCTACCTATAGGTTCTGGTCCCACTCCTACACCAGAGCAGGAGGTCTCTCAACCACCCATTGTAATACCTCCACTTGATGTCGAGATGAGGGATAACACCGCTCCTATTATCTACCTATCATCATACATGAGATCAATGTATTGTGACTCCCTTGATGTCTCCTATTGTGATTATGTTGAGCCTTCTTCAATGAACACTTCATTCTCAACATTGGTAGATTTCCCATCTACTAGTCATATGTCTCCCAATCGTGACGATGCATATGTAAACGTTGTCTCTCATGAAGATGCCTCATGTAGCTCCTCTTCATCATGTGGTCCCACTTCCTCCCGTCCTCCCATATTCCATTTTGATGAAGTCATAACGGAATCCATGACCACCCCTTATTATCCTTTGCATGATATGCACCATCATGCATACTTCCTTCCATAGAAAACCCATGACCAATATGTGTGGAGTTAAAAGACTTCATTCACGTGAAGTCGATTGGTTTAAAAGTACCATTCCTGCACTAGATTCTTTTGAAGAAGGAAATATGGCTAACATTTCCCCTACCATCAAAATTAAAATTTTGAATAAACCAGGGATCGAAGAAAATATCATCTTGGGGGCACAATGCACCCTGGAAGAAATTGATGCTTACACCAAGTTATTCAAAGAATTATGTGGTGTTTTTTCCTTGTCTTATTCTGAAATGCCCAGACTTAATCCCACCATTATTGAACATCACATCAACACTTGACCCGATCCCATCCCTATCTACCAAAAGAAAAGGCCTATCAAGCCTCCAAACGTGAAGCTATCAAAGTTGAAATCGATAACCTCAAGCATGTTGGTTTCATCTATCCTATTGAATACACCACATGGGTTTTCAATCCTGTTCTCATTCTTAAGAAATAAGGAACAATTTGTGTCTGCATAAACTTTCGTGATATGAACAAATATTGTCCCAAAGACAAATTTCCCACACCCTTCATAAATCAGGTCATTGATTAGTGTGCGGGGCATGAGGTTCTCTCTTTTATGGATGGATTCTCCAAATATAACTAGATACATATATGTTATTCCAATCAGCTTATAACCACCTTCACTAGTCCATGGGGGACATTTTCTTATAAGGAAATGCCTTTAGGTTTAAAGAATGTTGGGCTAATTTTCGGCATGTTATGTCCTACTATTTTCATGACCTAGCTCATATATCGTTTCATATCTAGATGATCTCACTGCTCATTCCAAACTTCAGTCACAACACCTTCATGATTTGCATACTGTCTTTCTTCAATGTTGCAAGTATAACATTCACCTCAACCCCGTTAAGTTTTCCTTTTGCATTCCTACTGGTTGACTTTTGGGTTTCATTGTGTCCAAACAGAGTATCACCCTTGACCCCCTCAAAGTTCAAGCCGTTCTCGAACTTCCTGCTCCTCATACCCTTTGCCAGTTACAAATCCTCCAAGGTAAAGCTAACTTTCTTCGTAGGTTTGTCCTTGACTATTCCACCATGGTTTATGGGTTTCTTAGACTCTTCCGATCTAACATTCCATATGTTTGGGATGACCAAGCTCAATAGTCTTTCGATGGCCTCACATGTGCTCTCACTTATGCTCCCTTGATTATTCCACCTAACTTTGACAAGGATTTCATCTTGTATATCTTTGTGTCCACTTATTTGGTCATCAGGGTCCTAATCCAAGACAATATTGTCGGAAATGAGCATGTCATCTATTATGTCAGTAAGAACCTTAATGGTCCCCCTGCGTCCTATTCAAATGAATAAAAGTTGGCACTAGATGTTGTGCTCTCTATTCAAAATCTTTGTCATATATCGTTATGCGTACCACCAAATTTGTGACTAATTCTAACCCCATGGATTTCCTCTTGATTCGACGGATCATTAACCAAAACTACACCCATTAGATCATTATCCTTCAAGAATTCGATCTTAAATTTGTCACACCCAAAAGTAAGAAATATTTAGCCTTTGTTGAATTCATTTCTGAATTTCCTGCTGATGCGCCTTATTCGCCGGTAAATGATGATATTCCAGATGAACACTTGTTCACCATTACTATGGATGATCCTTGGTATAGAGACATACTTACCTACCTACAAACTTTGAAATTTCCCTCCCACCTCACTCGTGATGATCAATGACATATTTGACATCAAGCCCCTCGCTACATCCTCATCGGTGACGATCTTTATCTTCACTATGTCGACATTGTCCTATGTCATTGTCTCACCCATGCTGGAGCTGAGAAAGTGCTCAATGTCTGCCACAATGGAGCTTGTGGTAGTCACCTCTCCGGAATGGCCACTACCTACAAAATAATGTGCGCCAATTACTTTTGGCCTTATCTCTTTAGTGATTGCTGTGAGGCAGTCAAACATTGTCCCAATTGTCAGTTATATGTCCCTAAGGCACGAGCTCCACCTGCTCCCCTCCACCTTATCATTGCAACTAATCCTTTATGTAAATGGGCTATTGACTTTATGGAGTGTTGACCCCCATCTTCTAATAGCCATAAGTATATTATCGTGGACACCGAATATTTCACCAAATAGGATGAAGCCACACCAACAATCAATAATACCATGACTACTGCAGCCCTCTTTTTATTTAACCATATTATCGCTCGATTTTGGGTTTGAAACAATTGGTCTCCAACCATGGCCAACACTTTGAAGATGATAAATGGTGTGATCTATCCTCTCTGTTGGGCTTCGAACACCAATCTTAATCGCCTTATTACCTCGAAGGAAATGGCCAAGTTGAAGTTGTCAACAAAATCCTATTACTATGCTTCAGTAGACGGTGAATAAACACAAGACTAAGTGGCATCTAATGCTCTTCCATGATTTTTGGGCCTATAGAACTTTTGTCAAAACTGCCACTGGGTTCACTCCTTTCCACCTCATTTTCAGAGTGGAGGAATTCTTACCAATCGAGTGTGAAATCCCCTCCCTCCACCTTGTCGTTGAAATTTTCCCAGACACTCAACCTCTAGAACAACAACTTATCATGATTTAGCGTGCCAATGAATATCATCATGTTGCATTGAAAACCATTGAAGTGACCAAAAAGTGCACCAAATCTCAGTATGACCAAAACGTCCACCCTCGTACCTTCCATGAAGGTGACCTTGTTCTTGTTTATGACCAAGCTCGTGATGTCATGGGGCGTGGAAAGTTTGAATCATTATGTCTAGGAACTTACATCATCCGTAAGTGTTTGGGAAAAGGGGAATACATTTTATAGGCTATAGAAGGAGAAATCCTTCCCAACCCTCGCAATGCACTCTACCTCAAGAAAATTTACCCATAGCATTTCCCATTGGAATTTGTGCATCCTTTTATTTTTCTTGCATATAGGTAGCTTGCATCCCCCACCATCTTATACATTGTCTTCTGGCATGTTTCGGATGGATCCATCATCCACATCTCATTTCTTCTATGTCGATGGTGTGAGTCCCTTCAACAGGAATCTAGCCTTGAAAACTTGGGCCATTTTCACCCCCTTTCATTTGATAGTCCACTCCAATGGCATCTACATTGGATCTTCCACCAACAACCAAGCCAAATATGATGTTTTGATAGGTTTGTTTGTTGATGCCCTTGATCGTTAGATCCTTTAGCTTCATGTTTGTCTTGATTCCTTGCTACTTTTCATGCAATTGAACGACCTTTATCATGTGCATAATCCTGTCCTATTTAGAAAATATCTATGAGTTAAGCTTTTGGCATGTGAATTTGAATCCATTACATTCAGTCATGTTCTCAGAGCCCAAAATCACTATGTAGATAACTTTGCAAATAATATTATAAATTGGAATTTATCACATGCATATAAAATAGGACATCCATAGCATAAACAAATGGTGAACCAAAATTTTTCACAAGAAAATGCATAACCTTAATTATGTATCATAATATCCAAAATATAGTGTTTTGAGTCCACTAATCTATATACATTCGACATCCTCATTCACATGTTATCACGAAACAAAAATGGGGAACCACATGTCCCTATGCCTAATCACTGCCATCTAGAGGATCCCAAGCCAATGGCTCCACCCCACCAGCCTGTAGGTCTTGTACTTCTTGACTGGCCATAACAATGCGCCGCATGATTCCTCGTCACTCTGAGGGAAGACTAGTGCACTCATCTATATACCGATCTTCTAACTCATGCCACCCATGCTCTATCACCCTAGTCAGTAGAATGTCAAATCTATGCTAGAGATTCTCCAGTAGAACATCACTACCTGATCTTTGTTGTGACATGGATCCACCTTGATCTGCAACCCTAGGTGCTGCGGCTTGTCCCTTGTATCCTATTGGCCACCCTGGTGTTTCTGGGAAAACTAGTATTCCTAAAGAATGCTAGCCCTCTAGGTTTGACAGCTACCCTAGAAACAACCGTTTAAAGCAACTCAATGATTTCTTCTATGTGTAATAGATAAGATAAAGATAATAGGACCAACCTGGAACTTCCGCTTAATCCCTTGCTTGATCTCTCTCCCCTTTTACAGATCCTGCAACTCCTCCCTGTACTTAACACGCTTGGAAAGTACCTGCACAAGTACAACAACAAATAACTATCAAAGAATCGTGATCTATTCCAACATAAACATTACAGAATCATATATATAATGAACAAATGATAGCATTCACAATTGCACAATCATATGGAAGAAAACTTGAAGAGCTTTATTAATAAAAAGGAGAATTACAAACCAGTTGTCTGATCCAGCATCATCCTCCCAGCTTCAATCCTTCTTCACCTCATGAAATAGCAAGATCACTCCAACAATACAATGCTCTATCCTCAATTACAAACTATCAGCACTTCCTTGCAATTCACAATATTCTAGCCTCTAGATCTCTTGGATGAGGGATCCATTTATAGATGTTTGCAAGGGCGTGAGTCATCCATGGGGTTTGATTAGTGTCATTCCACTTGTTACAATGGGCTCTACAAGAGAATGGATTGGATATTTTCTTAGATCCCTTATTCATCCTTGGGCGAATTCAGAGAGGCAAGTGTCATAGGAGAAATTTCTGAAAGATTCCATGAGAAATCAACTGACAAATGTCTTGGACTTTTGTCCATCCTCGCCCATTGCACCCTATAGAAGGCCTAAACAATATGCATCGCATCTTGGCAGTGTACCACTCAATATGCATCGCACTTTTCCAGTGGAGCAATCAATATGGTTCAATTTAGGCAATTTTTGGATGGTTGCTCATATGGAACTATTAGGGAATGATGTATCCAGGTGACTATGTTATTTTAGGGCATGAAACAACTCTTTTAGGGGTTGATGAGCCCTAATACATTGACATATAAGTTTGAGGTTGATGTGCCCAAATATGTCTATAACAGTTGCATCCTAAAGAATGAGGTCATAAATATTCATGTCGGTTGAAATGCTTTATCATGAGGATCCGAAGTTTCGAACTGGAAGGTGACCTGAATAAGTTACAATACAAAGCATCATCATAATATAATTTTTCATGATCTAGCTAAGGGAGGAATTCCCATGCTCATCTTTATAAATTTCATTTCATGTACATAGCTCAGATAGGCGTCTGTAGATACAGACTCGTGATTCTACAGATATACAGTCGCAATCCATGGTTAGGATGGCCATCTATTGTAGAGACTTTGTACATTTGATGTTTTTATATCCCTGAATATATCACAACCCAGATGGATGAAACTAGATCCGGGGTCTTCAAACTCATTCAATCTTTGCCTGATGTACAAGTCAAACCATGTGAAGAGATGTTCTGAAGTCAAACATGGAAAGACATCGCCCGATTACCAGCCAATGATGTGAGTTGTTAACAGACACGAGAGGAATCATCGATAATGATAATGATCCTTAAGGTACTACAGTACAATTCACGTGGTGTGAATACATGATCTGATATCGAACACCACGCAAAATATTTTGGTAAAAGGCCATTGATGTCAACTTGTTGCCAGAAGTGAGAAACTTGCCATTGATGTATGCAAGTTTCAAAGCACTGAAAGGGTTTTTTCTAAGTCAACTTCTTGGATAATGAGCTGATGTTGAGAAGAAGCGACTCGTCGTATGAGGTCCTTGATGTATCCCACATCTACGAAACGAAACGAAACAAATGATTTCTGGAGGTGAAAAATGAACTGATGACACAAGGTTCAGGAATGGTGGTCATGAAAAAATGAAGGTTGGAGGTATTGCAGTGTATGAGACGTTAACTGGATGGTGGTTTCTCAATTGAATGACTTCTCTTGAACATGTCGGTGACACTGAGATGAATTGGTAGCGTTAACCCCAAAAGAAGGATGGTATGAAAGACCAGTGGTGTGATGATCGGACGAATGGAATAACCCAACCCAACTCAATAATGGAGATGAAGTGAAAGTTTCATGTTCAACAGTGACTTGCTACCATAAATTCTTCAAGTTTTTTCCCTTTTTCCTCAATAATTGATGACCAATACCTCTTTATTTTTGTCAAGCTTGAGGAGGATAACATATTCTTGTTCTATAATTCTCCCTTCGAGAAAACCTATCGCTATTTAATGTTTTAACGAGTCTAGCGACAGTGAAACTCGGTCTCGTTTAGACAGATAAGTTTGATGCTATTTTTTAACGAGTTTGATGACAAGGATAACTTGTTCCTTTTCATGTTTAGAGAATTTGAAAACGGATGAAAAGGAAACTCCATAAGTTATTTTTCGTAAAGTAATCCCTCAGGTTCGAAAAAGGATACAATAATACAGGAGGGATGACATTTCCAATACCTTAACAAGTTGGAAAAGACAATCGCTCGACAATATTTTCATATTTAACGAGTCTAAAAAGGGTTTAAAGAGGACTCTATTTTGAGGAATGAGTGGTGTCTATGGTAGCAATTGGTTCCTGTGATGTTGGAACTTCTCGAAACATATTGATTCATGTGAAGAGGCTGGCTAATAAGACCACTCATTGCAGTTGTTCCTCAAAAAGGGTAAAACAACCAAGTGAAAGCGTATGATCGGCCAAAGAGATGGTGGTGATGAGATGAAAACAACCAAGGCTCAAAAGGCTAATAGAATGGCAATGACAAAGGTTAAAAATTGAAAATGGGTTCATTTTTAGACAAGCTTGAACCATGGGGAACTATGCTTGGATTCGATTTCATGTTTACAGAAGCTTGAAATGAACAAACTATGCTTGGCTTTAGTTTCTTTTTTACACAAGCTTAAAACGAAAAAATATGCTTGAATTGGTTTACATGCCCCAGCATGGTGAAAAGGAGAGTCTTCGGTAACCAGATGCAGGTCAATGCGGTGAAGTAGGACGGAAAGGAGAGTCTTTTGTAACTAGATGGAAATCGTTGTGGTGAAGCAGGACAGTTATCCAACACCTCTTTGGCTTTGTTCAGATAGAGAAAGGTGAATGGTGTGATAGACCAATCACATAACCTACAGGGGAAATTATCTTTACTACTAGGTGCATGCCCCCCAAGCTTCATTACATTCACCTAAGTAGACTATACTCATGGCTATCAGGTGGGTGGGATGAAGGTTCTTTTACGAGATCAAGTGAAAGACTTGACTTGACTTGGAACTTTTCTCCAAGGGTCCTTTTTTCATTTTTTAATGAGCTTGACATAAGACAAGGAAATATGCTCAAATTCTTTGTTTCATTTTTTAACGAGGTTGACACAAGACAACGAACTATCCTCGGAGACCCTTGGTTTCATTTTTTAATGAGGTTGACACAAGACAACGAACTATCCTCAAACCCTTGGTTTAATTTTTTAATGAGGTTGACACAAGACAACGAACTATCCTCGGAGACCCTTGGTTTCATTTTTTAACGAGGTTGACACAAGACAACGAACTATCCTCGGACCCTTGGTTTCATTTTTTAACAACCTCGACACAAGATAACAAACTATCCTCAAACCCTTGGTTTCATTTTTTAACGAGGTTGACACAAGACAACGAACTCCTCGGAGACCCTTGGTTTCATTTTTTAACGAGGTTGACACAAGACAACGAACTATCCTTGGAGACCCTTGGTTTCATTTTTTAATGAGGTTGACACAAGACAACGAACTATCCTCGAGCTCCCCAATCATGACTCATAAGATGTCATGAAAGAGAAATCTGGTTCCAATGCCCCCAGTACATGGTGTACAACATCACTGAATTGATCACCAACTGATGTAGGTATGGAACAGGTTGCCACATAATTAACCCATGGCGGGGATGATACCAATGATATAAATGAACCATTTAGGGATAATGGTTGACTTGGAGCTATATTTGGACCAGGAAATGAAAGCTAGTCAACGATGACAATCTTTCCTTCATGTGGGAAACACATCACTCAGAAGAGTGTTGAAACAATAGCTTCCATGTTATAAACAGAGTCATTCCCAAGAAGTAAATTGTAGTTTAAAGGTCTTGGGACTACCATCACATTCAGATAAATGGTCTTTCCTCCCAAAGTAATAAGTGACTTTGGAAGGATCCCTAACGGTCGACTGATTCCTCTGTTAAAAAGCAACAAATTCTGTGTAACGGGCACAAGCGATGGCGAACCAAGTGCTTTCCAAGAAATTGAAGAAAGGATACTCACTGATGCACCTTCATCTATAATAGTGATAGATACAATCATTTTACAATCTTGTACTATGATCTGGAAAGGCACATAAGAAGGAAGGCGGGATCTCGCCAGTTGAATCCAATCAAAGGAAGTGACTAGACTACTTGGAGAGGGTATCGTAGAAATGGGAGAATTAACCCCTTCAGTTATGACAAGTGGAGGTTTTTCCTCTTGTCTTGATGGAACAGGTGGATTTCCCCCAAGCTCATTAGAATCCGAAGTAATAAAAAGAACTTGAGCGGTATCATTTTCACTCTCTTCGGAAAAGGTACGATTTGCTGAAGATGAAATCAAGTAAACTTTTGCCTTGCCCTATTGATTTGGGTCGGGTATAGACTCATTGGATTCACTTTCAAAGAGAGTGGTTTCGACTGACGGTTGATTTTGGCCAGTCGGTTCATCAACTAGTGAAGGATTTAGGGGGAGTTTCCTGTAACCAGATGGAAGTCGCTGCGTTGAAGTAGGACAATTATCCAACACTCTTTGGGATTCATCCAGAAAGGGACAAAGGTGAAAGGAATGATTACCTTCACATAACCTACATGGAATCCTGAATTTTCCCTTCTATCCATGAACTTTACTATCACTAGTTGATGATGTGTTACCAACATGATCTCTAGAGGTTGATGACACGGGATGGTGTGAATAGGAAGACCATTCTTTCAAGATTCGAGGAAAGTAAGGAAAATTTCGATGAAAAATGTCTTCCGCACAAATTATGCATGCATACTTTGCATTCAGAGCAATGGCTGCTTGGTTTCCCCCTTGCTGAATTGGCATCTTCTTCTTCTCCTTCCCTTTCTTCTTCTTCTTAGCCACCCGGTTACTAGTATCAATACTTTCACCAAGCGAAGAGGAATAAGGGGGGGTAGAAACCAACGAGGAAGAAGGCAAAGGGTCAACTTCAGGATCAACTGGAGGTTGATTTTGTCTAGTTGAAGGTGTACTCAATTATGGATAAATCACGAAATTTTGAACCAAAGAGGTCGAAAATAGCCATACTGGCAGGCCAATGGTAAGTCCCGGAAGGGATAATGTAGCCATATAAGGAGCACCAATATTTCCAAAAGAAGGAAAAGGACTAGGATTCTCATCAAAAGGGATTCCTTGATTAGTGGACTTTGGATTTGTCGTCCTATGTCTCAACCTAAGATCAACTAAGGAATAGGGATGTTATTCGCAGTCAATTAATTTTATTGACACTTTGGACACAACTTTGCTTTTTCAGTTTTTAAGAGTCGAGAAAAAGCTAAAGATGACTCTAGTCTCCTTCGATTTTTAATGAGACTGAAAGGACAAGTGCTCAGATGGAACTTTTCTTTTAAACAGTTGAAAAGGAATGAAAGTGATTACTCTGGAAAATCTAGACGGAAGGATTACCAAACCAATCGCAAAACTACGATATACACCTTGGTGATAAATTAAAAAGAAATTACCAAGGACTTATGTATGGTAGTCAATCTTCCTGAGTGTTGCATTCAGTGCATTGTGATCGATAAGGCGATAGACTCAGTTTCCTATGGATAAAGGATTTAAGCGTATTGTGGTTTCCCAAGATATACGCGACGATACAGGGAACACAAGCCCATGCTAGCACTTGTCGTATCAAGGAGGAGGAGTCACCCAACCTTCAATGAAAACGATAGCCACTAGTTTTAACGATGCCAAAATACGTCACTAGCCTACACCTCTAGATATGTTGCGTTAAGTTCCAAAGTGTTGTTAGGTTCATTGAAATTCATTTTAAAGTTGATCTTGTTTAGAGTTTGCCTTTCAACGGTTCACCGTGTGATGATGATCTAAAATTCCTAAGATGCAATCTACAATGATAAACAATATTTGTTTATTTGAGCAATGAAAATCCTAGCTATTAGGGAAAGAAAATAACAGTGCTTTTAAGCAAAGAGCAAAGAGCACACACTAGTGCATTTCCCTAAATCATTTTTTTGCACACAAATCAAAAAATGCTAAATGTAAATTCATGTATTTTTTTTCGCTTTCCTTAATGTGAAAAATTCCAAAAGGAAAACTAAATGCAGCAAAGATCTGAAATATTTCACTCAAAATGACATTTTCGACAATTTCTTCTTCAAAAGAGAAAGGAAGACTAAAAAATGACACTTTCAATTTTGAAAAAAATTTCTTTCGAAACTTCGAATGTAAACAAATCAAATCAAATGAATCAAGAAAATTTCAATTGATTATCTAACGAAGGAAGAATTTATGACACTTCTCTTTTTGACAAAAAATGACAATTACGACACTTTTTGTACCAAAGCGATAAATCGATTAAAACAACTTTTCCGCAAAGGGTTGTCAATGATGAACAAATACACAAAAAAAATTCACTAATCCTAATGTTATTTAGGTTGATCTAAGTGATGCAAGTAAGTTTCAGTAAAGAGGCACTGTTCATATGTAGTAAAACAACCAAACAAAACTGAAAACAAGGTAAAAAACCCTCAATTTCTAGATGGAAAAAGAGTTCAGTCAATCATCACACCTGGGCTTCACAGAAACTGAGATGCATCGCACTTACTACACTCAGGAGGTGAGATGCATACACTCAGGAGGTGCGATGCATACTGAGTCACAGCGATGGAATGTCTTGAGAGGTTACTGAGCTACCAAAAGGGCATCTAGATGTGCTTGCAAGTCAAATGTTCAATTCATAAACTAAACCAGAGATCGACTGAAGCAACATTCATCTAATATGCAATTGGATATTAAGACCAGTTTGAAGGCTACCTGGCTGACTTCAGACTCTATATATAGTTTATCAAATTGAACATATAACAAACAATAACGACAAACAAACATCTATTCGTTCCCTAACGGGGTCTCCAATTTGTTTCTGGGAAGACTAGTATTCCTAAAGAATGCTAGCCCTCTAGGTTTGGCAGCTACCCTATAAACAACTGTTTAAAGCAACTCCATGATTTCTTCTATGTGTAATAGATAAGAGAAAGATAATAGGACCAACCTGGAACTTTTGCTTAATCCCTTGCTTGATCTCTCTCCCCTTTGACAGATCCTGCAACTCCTCCTCGTACTTAACACACTTGGAGAGTACCTGCACAAGTACAACAACAAAGCACCGTAAAAGCATCGTGATCTATTACAACATAAACATTACATAATCAGATATATAATGAACAAATGATAGCATTCACAAATGATAACATTCACAATTGCACAATCATATGGAAGAAAACTTGAAGAGCTTTATTAATAGAAGGGAGAATTACAACCCAATTGTCTGATCCGACATCATCCTCCCAGCTTCAATCCTTCTTCACCTCATGAAATAGCAAGATCACTCCAACAATACAATGCTCTATCCTCAATTACAAACTATCAGCACTTCCTTGCAATTCACGATATTCCAGCCTCTAGATCTCTTGGATGAGGGATCCATTTATAGATGTTTGTGAGGGTGTGAGTCATCCATGGGGTTTGATTAGTGTCATTCCACTTGTTACAATGGGTTCCACAAGAGAAGGGATTGGGATTTTCTTAGATCCCTTATTCATCCTTGGGCGAATTCAGAGAGGCAAGTGAAATAGGAGAAGTTTCTAGAAGATTCCATGAGCAATCAACTGACAAATGTCCCAGACATTTGTCCATCCTCACCCATCACACCCTATAGAAGGCCTAAATAGTATGCATTGCATCTTGGCAGTGTACCACTCAGTATGCATCGCACTTTTCCAGTGGAGCAGTCAGTATGGTTTAATTTAAGCAGTTTCTGGATGGTTTCTCAGATGGAACTTTTGGGGAATGATGTATTCAGGTGACTATGTTCTTTTAGGGTATAAAACAACTCTTTTAGGGGTTGATGATCCCTAATACATCGACATATAAGTTTGGGGTTGATGTGCCCAAATATGTCGCTATATCTGCATACCACAAAGTTTAGAAATCGGTACCACCTACACATTTCTTAAACTATAAATTCATCAAATACATAAAAACTTTCACTTACCATCTAGACACCATGCTCATCCCGACAGAAGTGGTAATTTGGGATCCACTTTATAGTTCATTCCACTATACAGATAATCATCTATATATAGTGGAATATGATCCCAATGAGAAAAAAACTCAGGTTGGAACACTCCTCTGATTCCCCCTCCTCCACCTCATCATAGTAGCTACCCCCATCTATGCATCTTGGGCTCCTATGGCCCCCCATCAGGGATTTGTATGAGGACAGATATCCGGAATCTTCTCAAATAAGAATGAGCATAACATTGTTTGAAAAGAAAAGTTATCGTTGGTCCTCCATCTACATAGTGGCAAATTTTGTTTCAACCACGATAACATCATCTGGGCCCACCCATAGTAGTTCTCGGCAAACACACTCTCCACTAGCATCATATTCCCTCCAATGATGTGATGGATGGCATGACTACCCAAAATCCGCAACATTGTTGCAACTATACCTCTTTTCTCAAGCCTCTAAAGGTCATTGATATGAATGGTCGTTCCCTTTGCACAAACCCCCAGTACATATTGACATTCAACAAACTCACCTATATGCCTCCCATGAGGTCGCGTTAGATGTATCTCCCCCACTACCACCATGAGGGGGAATCCTATTGGAAAATATATGTCCTAAATTGTGATCTCGATCATGTTCCCCTGTACTACAAAGGCCTCCTGATCTGGGTCCCAATAGCTCATAATCCTTGACAATAAGGCCTCACCAGCCCTCATCAAAGGGCTCTCCAATAACTTTAGCACACCATACCATGCCAAAATCCCTCTGACTGGCGGATTCCCCTGAATCCCAACACCAAGACTTTCCAAATCTTGTTCTCACCTTACAAGCTTTAACTCTTCCATATCTGCAAAATCAAATTATGTTTTGTCAGTTTAGAGTCAAAGGCATGCATTTCTAGTTCTTAGCTTCATCTCACTAGATACCACCAATCTTGCTTTTCCTCTCAGCCCAAAAGGCAGTTTTTTCCCTCAAAGCTACGCGAGATGCACTTATAAGCCTATTTTTTGCATTCCGTAATGCATAACCGACCCACAAAAGTGTGTTGTGATCGTGAGGATAAGAAGGGGTCCCCCACAGTGAATTGAAGCCCTAACTTGAAAGTATAATCCACAAAAAATTATGATTAAGGTTAGGTTACCTACCTCCAACTCGCAGATCCTAATTCTGATGGTCAGTTTGTCTGCTATGATATTCACAATATTTAGGGCCTTCTCCTCCTCTCCAAATTGTGACAGCTCACTCTGTAAATGAATTGGATTTGGGGGGAAAAAATCCCTTTTATAGGAAAAACCCTAGTTTTTCCATTGCCCATTGTGACCAAACAGTAGCTCTGTTTGACGAACTGTTAGCACTGTTGGAAATTTCTCACTGAGTTATATAATGGGTCTTCCTTTTATTTTTTGTAAGGAGGTCATGTTTTCCATGAGGTCCCACTTTGGCGCCTATTAAAACCGAATTTCCTCATATGAGCCACTTGTACTTTGGTACCACTTTTCCTTGATACTTGTCGACTCATGTGTCGATTTTCATCATAAGTAACCATTATTTACAAATGTTTTCATGGTCCCCTCTAGGCCTCCCCCATATGGAAGCATCATCAAGTCATCCTTGTTCAAAGCATCTAAGATGAGCCACCCTTGCATCTATGGAGTGTGTATCGAGTCCCCTTCAGACCAATTACATCATTCCATACATATTTGTGTCACATCCATCCTATTGTATTCATCTTTGGCCTCCATCTATACTGCTTTGTCTTTGACAAACCCCCATCTGAGTAATTGGCCATCCCCTCCAAAATCAATTCAACTGCTGCCAAGTCAACCATACATATCATATATGACAAGGGAAGTCATCAGTCCGCCACTCATTTTGTTTCCTTCCATCGTCATCCCTAGAGTCAATCCATCAATCACTCTACTATGATACCTTGTGCCTTTGTTAAGGCTTCCTCATTGCCTTAACTCTAGCGGGCCCTCTTTTGTCAACTTCATCACATTTATTCCCGAAGTGTGGCCTAGGGGGCAGTGTACCTTATTTCCAGCCTTCATCTTTGTTTGTTACCTCGGATCATGCAAAGGGAATGATTATTTCCCTTTAACTTGGTATTTTCTCACATACTCGACTCCAACTCCTTATCGCACGATTGAGAATCATACACTTGATGGTTCAGTGATCCAGCTGATTGTCCCAATGA
Source organism: Pinus taeda (assembly GCA_000404065.3). Lineage (NCBI taxonomy): Eukaryota > Viridiplantae > Streptophyta > Pinopsida > Pinales > Pinaceae > Pinus > Pinus taeda. Next base: position 29,124 of record APFE031415813.1, on the reverse strand, counting down.
TTCTTAGGTGTGTGTCAGATGTTGCAAGCCTCATGAGGGAGTGGCCCTTCAGGTAGCCTCCCACATTCTCGGATGTCCACAGATGTTGATCCAGTCTCAAATGCAACTCTACAGATGTGATGGGTTCAGTTTTAGCTGTTTGCAGTGCCTGCAACATGCATGTCTCCTTCACATTATCCATTCAAATCTTCAGAGTCCTTTCCTGTTCAACATGGATTCTTTGGTTGTGACCCCCCCCCCCCACACTATGTTAGCTTGAAGGGCATTATGTCTCATGTACTCAAATGGTATTGTATTCAATCATGGCCTATGTCTTTCTAGGTGCATTATGTATATTGGATTGATTGTATTATTTCTTGGCCCATTGATACTAGCATATCATGTATCATGTACTTTGTAGCTCAGTCCCAAAGTGTTGGGCTCACCATTATTATTTTTACTTAGTTATCTTGGTGAGTATGGGTATGCCTCCCCCGCCTCATTTGAGACCATGAACTCCAACATAAAAGGAAACTTCTATCAGTTTAGTAGGTCTCACTGCCTCCATTTATGTATGTGCTTGCATTGCTTCAATTGTCTCTCTCTCTTTCTCTCTCCGAATCCCCTTTGGTATCTCGTGGAAGTGTAACCTACAATGTATTTTGGTCATACGATTTTCTCCTAACACTCTTACATTGGGGGCAAATATGTTATCACCAAAAAATGATCACCTAGCCATTTCTAACTAGGTGGATCGAAATACACCATGTAGGATTAATTTTATCATAGTAAATCACTTTCACCATGGGAAATAATTTACTAAACCATTTTTATTAAAAAACCCCAGGAAAATAATTGAATAAATCATTATTTATTTAATCTTCTCTAGGAATAATTATGAAATCATTATTTGATAATTATTCCTTGTCACATTTGACTAAATCATCTAGGAATAATTAAACAAAACATTATTTATGTATTATTCCTTAATTCTATTATTGGAATAATTGTTAAATCACTATTTAATAATTATTTCAATTTCACACCATTCTTAATCCTTGCAAAATAATTAATAAATCATTTTATTTGTTAACTATTTCTAAATAAATATATTTGACCATTTTAAATATCTTTTCTCTCTTCAAAAAATACAATAAAGTATTCCTAATGGTTAGATCTTGATTTGGCCAATATTATTTTATTATTCTCCATTTTAGAGATCAACCCAATACTTTGTTATAAATAAGAGGGTTTTCCATTCATTCTTGACCATGATCATTATCATCATCACCATTATCGTCTCGTTTCAATTGAGCTCCCATTTGAGTTCTCCACATTGTTTTGGTTTTTTCACACATTGAGAGAGAGAATTTATTACTAAAGCATCAAGGACATCAAAGGACCCACCCATGGAGGGGGATTTGCAAAATATTTTTGTAGATCTCCTTCGACAAGTGTTATCAATAAAATATTTATCCATTTTAAAATTCTTTCCATTTGGGTTATTACGTTAGATACATTCATTGTTGTTTCTTGTTTTGGATGGTATATGTTGTTTTGTTGTAGGTTTTTCTAGTGTTATTTCAAATCTAAAGCATAAGCAGCCACAAATTGTTGTTAGGGTCACGTGTAACGTAGTGACTTGTGAAGTGTTTTTGGTACACCTTCCAAGAAATTTCACACTAACATAAGGTATAAGATGTGGACCCCTCAACAATTTATAACAAGGAGCCAAATTTTGGAACTTGATCCAAAAATTCATCTAGGCCTAAAGAGGTTATTTGGTTCAAAAAGTAAACTCAGGTTCAAAGGTACCTCTCCTCAGCGAAGTGCACCAATACTCAAATCATAGGATATTCAAACTTCTTATTAAAGTAAAAAAGTATCTAGACTAATGAGGCCATCTAGATCTAACACAAGTGTAAAATTTATCCAGGTATTCAGGACTCTAAATCAAGGAATTTCTAGAGTAAACATCTTGATCTCAAAATTTTGGATTTCACTTTACTTTTTGAGATTCATTAATTAAAGTTGGAATCTATGATATACACTAGCCATTAACTTTGGAATGTTGTTGTGGGTGTAAAAACACAAAGAAACCCAAGTGTAAGAGGGAGAGATAGTAAATATCCAAGAAGTAAAACTACTTAGAGCACAATCCAGAGAGGAAATTTTCTTATATAGGAATCAGTTTGATATATGGTAGAAAGACATAAAGAAGTAGCTCAAGGAGCATTTCAATGGAGGCTTGTAGAAAATTCAACCTTGCAAGTAGAGGTGAGATGCATTTAGACAAGGTTAGAGTCAATGGAGACTTCCCAGAAAAAAGGAGCTAACATGGGAGATGTCAATGAGGCAGATGAGGAATCTTCTAGTGAAGAAGAAGGTGAAGAATTAGCATAGGAGAGAATGTTAAAGATGACCACTAGGATGAGTGATGGACCAAAGATGGAGGTTCTTACAGTGAATTTTTTATTTATGATGTGCGATGAAGTTGTGTGTGTTTAGTGAATCCGACTTCAACAACTTTTCCTAATGTTGAAATTATAAGAGTAGTCTTACCAGCATTTAAATAGGGCTATGGGAAGGCTATTATTAATGAAGCAATCAAAGGCTTTATCAGAAAGTACACAGTACAAGGAGGTGTATAAAGCCCTTTGGAGTGATTTTGAGCTTCGATCATTCAATATTTATGTGGAAACGAAGAAGATACATTTTGAAGCAATGAAAGAGTTTTTAACAAGGAAGATGGAGACACCAATTCCAAATGATATTCCTGCAATATTAATGGATGCATTTAGTTTTGTAGAATCGAGCAAAAGGGGTATGTAGGAAATCATATGTATTTATGACCCTATTTCCATGTTGTTACTAATTTCAAATCTTCTGTGTTGGTATCAAAATTGAACTTTTTCAGGTAGTTTTCAACTTGGTGACATTGCTAGGGTTTTAAACTTGCTACTTTTACATCTGGATTGACTGAGAATAAATACTTTGCTTCATAATATAGTCCAACATATCCATAATGAGGCTTTTTGTACTGATTTTTTCTCTGCATTTCCTTAAGATCCATTGTCTCCAAGCAAGCAAGTAGATCATTTGTATATGGTACATTCATTCTTATATCTGTTAGTAGCGAGGGAATATGATCAACACCATTTACAAGTGTAAACATATGTCTAATGAGTTCCATGTTTTTTTCATATAATTGCTTGTGTTAAAAATGAAACAAGAAAAATCTTGATTCAAATTTTCCCTTGAATAAAATTAGGAGAAAAATTGTAATTCCATGTTACAAGACAAAGTGTACGAGTTAACTAAGTTAATTTGACTTAGTTGGTTTAGTTAATTTGAGTTGAGGGTCTAACTTGAGTCATGTAGAGTGTATGCTACTTTACAGAATCCCTGGTTGAGTTTATTTTGAGTTGTAATTAATTAATTCAGTTTAACTAGATTCAATTGATCGAGGAACTCATAGGAGGTCTAAAAATGAGGTTTTGCTTCATGTTTTCAACTAGATAACTATAATTTAGTCATAAATAACTCATGCATGTTAGATATGAGAGTTACCCAATTGAGATTGGAGTTCAAGGGCAGTGTACTATTAGTTGTATAATCATCCAAATTGTACAGGTGGTGCATGCAGTCATAGGAAAGCCTATGATGGATTGCGCAATTCGAATTGAGGAATTTCCATAATTAATAGGGGTTAATTCCTCATTGAACAATGCAAGGAAGTAGGAGCTTGGAAGGTTAGGAAATTGTTTAAGTGTTGGCCAGATTCAGCCTATGAAGTGGCGAGACAAACAAAGATAGTGCAAAGGTTTCTCAGGCTTCAGAAAATAATTGTAATGTTTTCACATTTTCTAATTAATGAAATATACAAATAGCAGGGGTTTCTAGTTGTGGATTTCCCTAGGAAATCATTGTGTAATGTGTTCATTGAATTCTTTCTCATGTATGATTTGTGATTTCTCAGTCGATTAATTGTTTCCTATGATGAGTAGAGTAGACTCAAGTATTTTATTTTTAAAAATTATATAAGCATTTCGAATCTACAAGGAATTTTTACATGGTATCAGAGTTTTAAATCATGCTAGAAGAGAAGAATATGAGTTTGTCTTTGCAGGTGAAATCGAATTTGCAGGATCATTCTTTAGAGCCAGCAGGGTGTTGTTCATTGGATTGAGACTCGAGTATGCCCTTGAGGGTAGATCAAACTATATTTCTTGGAAGGACAAGATGGAGGCAGTGTTGGAAGACAATGCACTGAAGGAATTCATAGATAATGGTATTCCTAAGCCTCCAACAAATGATGTTGAATATCTAGAAGAGTGGAAGAAATGTGTTGCAAAGGCGAGGTGGATCACACTAGAAGGAGTTCTAGATAATATTGTCTCAAATATCCATGGGAAGGATACACCACATGTAATGTGGCAAGCCTTGATAGACTTATTTCAGAACAACAGTGACCACAGGAAGTTGGCACTGAAGGAAAATCTTTGGAAGATCAAGATGGAGAAGGGTGAAACAGTACCACAATAATTGACTAGGTTAACCCAATGTCAAGATGAGCTTGGGAGCATTGGTATTACAGTTCTTGAAGATGATCTAGTCAACCTAGCACTTCTAGGCCTTCCCAAGAGTTGGCACAACTACCAGGATTCAATAAATGGTAGGGAGCATCTACCAAAGTGAGAGCATTTGTGGTCCGACCTGGTGTAAGAAGAAATAAGGCAGAACACTAGAGATGGAACCTCATCCAAGCATGCTGATGAGGATAATTATGCCTTGGCTAGAAAGGAAAAGAAAGGGAAAGGGAAGAAATCCAAATACAAAGGGTCCAGTCAGGGTGACAAGAAGAAGGACTTGTCAAAGATTAAATGTTTTCACTATCATGAGTTGGAACACTATGCCACGAACTATTTGCACAAGAAGGCTGACAAGAAGCCCTTAGGAGGACCGGCTGGCGAAGTTCTATCTTCACAATTTGAGTTGGATTTTACCCTCATTGCATGCTTGTGACATCTGTGATGGGTAGTGTGTGGTATTTGAATAATGGAGCCTCATTCCATATGATGGGAAACAAATAATTTTTTAGTGACTTGGAGGAGAAGGACCTTCAGATGCACATAAATATGGGAGTTGATCGAAGATATAGCACGACTGACATCGATACTATTACTTTTCATAAGGATTTTGGTTCTCCTCCCACATTAAAAGATGCAATGTATGTTCTAAGTTTGAAAAAGAATTTAGTTTTAGTTGCTATGTTGGAAGATCATGGCTATGATATGATATTTAGCAAAGGAAAGGCTTTCCTTCATCAGATAGATACAAAACAAGTGAAGCAAATCATAGTTCGAGTGAAGGACCTCTACAAATTAGATTTAGAAGATTGTGCAACATTGATTACAAAAGTAGAGAAGGTGCAGAGTTGAGACATCGGTGATTTATGGCATAGAAGGTTGGGCCATTTGCACCATGGAGCCTTCAAGATCATGTAGGTTATTTCTACAGGACTTCCCAAGGGTGCACTAGAGCGGTGAGATACATGCAAAGGGTGTACATTAGGGAAGTACACCAAACCAACAATTCATGATAAGGACAGTCGAGCGCAAGCGATCCTTGAAAGAGTTCACTCTGATTTGTGTGGATCATTCTCGATAACCTCCATGACCAAGAACATGTATTATGTGATATTTATAGATGATTTCTCATGAAAGAGTTATATTTTCTTCATGCAAAAGAAATATCAGACGTTGTCTAAATTTTGTGAATTTAAAGCACTTGTTGAGAAAGACATTGCAGGAAAGTGAAATATCTTAGGAGCGATAACATTGGATAATATGTGTCGACTGAGTTCAAGAAATTTTGTGCATCAGAAGGCATTCAACGAGAATTAATAACAGCCCATAACCCACAGCAGAATGGGGTGGTTGAAAGGAAGAATATAAGTATGGGAGCTGCACAGATGATGTTACATGATCAGGGCCTACCATTGCACTTGTGGGATGAAACATGCAACACATATGTATATGTGCAGAACAAAAGTCCTCATCGGATTCTTAGGATGAGTACACCAGGAGAATCATTTTTAGGGAAGAAAACAAATGTGTCACACTTCAGAATATTTGGTTCATCAGTTTACTATCATGTTTCCGAGGATGCAAGGAAAAAGTTAGAGCTGACAACTGAGTTTGGAAGATTTGTGGGGTACACTGATACACCTCACAATTATCAGGTGTACCTTCCATCTCACAGGATGACAGTTGTTTTTAGATATGTGAAGTTCAATGAGGAGAAGGCCATGAGATGTTCCCTTAAGAGGGAGCTTCAGTTACATGAAGATGAGGAGATTTTAGTTGCAAAGGAAGAACCTTAGGATGATGTGGAGCAGCCACATGCAGAGGAGCAGAGAGTGGAAGAACCCACTCATGCAGAGACATCAAGAAATGGAAGGAAGCGCACCAAAGAAACTGGCAGATTGATGCATGATGCTAGACAGAATGTGAGAACACCCACATCACAATAGGTAGAGGAGTTCACCAGGTCAGTACACTAGCTACATCGATATGGTGAGCAATAGTGTAGATACTGAGACATCCTCATTCGAGGAACCATTACAGAAACTAGTATGGGATGATGCCATGGTAGAGGAATATGATTCCATAGTTAGGAACAGTGTTTGGGAAGTTGTCCCATGGCTAGAGGACAAGTCAATGGTAGGTTTCAGGGGGATATACAAGGTGAAGCAAGCATCAAATGGGAGTGTCGAGAAACACAAGGCCAAATTTGTGGCCAAGGGGTTCTCTTAAGTAGAGGTAATTGATTATGATGAGACCTTTCCTCCAGTAGCAAGTTACTCTTCAATCGGATCTATTCTAGCACTTTTAGTGCAGATGGGATGGAAGATGCATCATATGGATGTGAAGATAACCTTACTCGATGGAGTGATTAAGGAAGAGGTGTACATTGAGTAGTCAGAAGAATTTGAGACCTTCAACAGAGAGTTGCATGTGTGCATACTCAAGCGAGCATTGTATGGAATGAAACAAACACCCTGTGCTTGGTATGCCAGGATTGACAGTTATTTCACCAGGTAGGGCTTCACCAAAACTGAAGCAAATGAAAAGCTTTACCATATTGTGGTTGAAGGTAAATTATTGATTATATTTTTATATGTCGATGATTTAATTCTAACAGATGATGAGAATTTGGTCAAATATTGCAAAAATGATTTTGCAATAAAATTCAAGATGAAGGACCTCGGGCTCATGTATTATTTCCTCAGTATAGAAGTATGACAAGGAGATGGGGAGCTATTTGTCTCTTAAGGAAAGTATTCCAACGAGATACTGAAGAAGTTCCACATGGAGAGCAAAAAATCCATGGAGACTCCTCTAGTAGGGAATTAGAGGAAGGAATATGCTACTTTGGGTGAAGTAATGGAGGATACTATTTACAGGTAGCTTGTGGGTTCACTTATGTACTTGGTGAACACATGACCGAACATGTGTTTTGCAGTTAACCATCTTAGTCAAGCGATGGTTAATCCAACCAAACTCTATTGGAAGGAAGCTAAACATGTTTTGAGATACCTTAGGGGCACCACTCAATTTGGTCTTTGGTACATACAGATAGAAGGAGTGAAGTTGCATGGCTTCATAGATACAGATTGGGAAAGGAGTAAATTAGACAGGAAGAGCACATTAGGAGGAATCTTCAGTATTAGGTTAGCAACAATTTCTTTGTACAACAAGAAACAGAGATCAGTTGCACTCAGTTTAGTAGAAGTAGAGTACATGGGTGCTAGTGAAGAAACTTGTGAGGCTTATGGATGAGGAAGATCCTTGTTGAGTTATTTAGTCAAAAAATGGATCCTATAGTGATTTATTGTGACAATCATAGTTGTATCAAACTCTCTAAGAATTCAACTTTTCATGATTGGTCCAAGCATATTGACATCTGGTATCACTGTCTCAGAGATTGTGTGCAAAAGAGAATCATGTTGTTGGAGTATATTCCTACATAGGAGCAGGATACAAACATCTTGACTAAGGCATTGTCAAGAGGAAAATTAGAGTTCCATAGAGGAAGGATTGGCGTATCTGATAATTCGTTTCTTTTTTAGAGGGAGTGGTGAAAATGAAATAAGAAAAATCTTGATTTAATCTTTCCCTTCAATTAAATTAGGAGAAAAATTGTAATTCCACATCACATGACAACTTGTACGAGTTAACTAAGTTAATTTACTTAGTTGGTTCAATTAATTCGAGTTGAGGGTCTAACTTGAGTCATGTGGAGTGTCTCCTACATTATAGGAGCTTTGGTTGAGTTTATTTTGAGTTGTAATTAATTTATTCAGTTTTACTGAGTTAAAGTCAGTTAAACTAGTTCCAAGTGATGGAGAAACTACTAGGAGCTTTAACAGTGGGGTGTTGCTTCATGTGTTCAACCAATTAATGAATAATTCAGTGATAAATAACTCATTCATGTAAAATTTGAGATTTACTTAGTTGAGATTGGAGTTCAAGGATAGTGTACTATCAATTGTATAATCATCCAAATTGCACAGGTGGTGCAAGTAGTCAGAGGAAGGCCTATGATGGATTGTGCAATTCAAATTGAGTAATTTCTGTAATTAATAGGGCTAATTCCTCATTGAACAGTGCAAGGAAGTAGGAGCCTATAAGGTTAGGAAATCGGCTAAGTGTGTGCCAGAGTTAGACTATGAAGCAGTGAGACAAATAGAGATAGTGCAAAGGTTGTTGGGCTTGAGCAAAGCATTGTAATCTTCTCATATTTTATGACTAATACAATATACAAATAGCATGGGTTTTTAGTTGTGGCTTTCCCCATGAAATCATTGTGTAATGTGTTGATTTAATTATTTCTCTTGTATGCTTCGTGATTTATCGATCAATTAATTGTTTTCGTTGATGAGTAGAGTAGATTCAAGTCTCTTGTTTTAGAAAATTACATAAGTATTTTGAATCTACAAAGAATTTCTACAACTTGGCATCATTGTCATAGAAACAAGGCGAGCCAAAAAAATCGATATATGGCACTTTTTCCCTTCGCAGGTGCTTAGCATGTAACATATCAAGTATAAATAGGCTAATGAACTAGCCAAGCCATGACCTAAAAATATTACCTTGTTTGCTTTATAATCTTTAAAAAAACTCATACTAGGAAGATTGCAGGTTATTCTCTAGAAAATGTCATAATGAAACATACCTTGCAAATATTTGGACACTTCACCGTAACTCTTATAAAATCCATGTTATCCCATTCCATGATAATACAACTGCCTTATTAAATTTATCTGAATTTGGCTGAAAATATGATCAAGTGTTGTCGAGCATGAATTATCGTGAGATGGTCGAACCAATCTCAATTATTTAATTTGGAGATTAATTCGATGCATGGAGTCTAATCCAACAATGTTCACATCTATTGTAGATTTTTTGTTTTAGATTCTAAATATTTATTTTGAAATAAAAATTGTAGATTAATCTCCAGGGAAATCATGACTAGAAAATCATAATCATCGAATTTTGAAAATCAATAAAGTCATAACCATCCAATCATAATGGGGATCAAATTTTCATCACAATTAATAAGTTAAATGTGACAAAGCCAAGAGTCAAAATCCTTTTGTATATCTTCACTCTAAACTCGTCAATGATTTTAAGCATTCATGGGTGTTGTGTTTGTTACAAGATATATTATCTATGAAAAATAGTGAGACTAACCGAATTCATAGAATTTGACATTGGGAGAAGAGTAAAATTAAGATTGTTTTGAATTTTATCATATATGTCCTTGTTGCTCCATTCATGTTGGAATTTGATCCCATTTACTAGAAATTTTCTTAAATAACAACAAAAGCATAGGCCAATATAGGAAACAAATGAAACATCTAAAGCACAATGAAACAACAATATCAAGAAGTTGGCAAGCCTCAAAATAATGCGTGGAAATAAATCCATTACTTGGATCAACCTAAATGACTACTATTGAGGTTTTTCAATCTTTAAACATTCATTAATATATAACAGGCTCTCAAACTAATCTTAGTGTACCTCATCAAAATTTGGAAAGATAAAAATCATTTTTGGGTTTGCAAATCTGCGTATGACCTGATATGTAGGTTACTTTTTGTCCCAAAAAGTTTTTGAAGCAGAAGGAAGATTCAAGATTTTGTGGACTGTTAAACTATTTGACCTATACAATCAAGTATTCATTGTGTCTATCCTTCTTGAATAGATTTGATTTTAGGTCTAATAGTCCCATCACTATAGAAGCATTTTTTGATCATTAGAATTTTTTGAATCAAATCAGTTTTTGAATTTTTAGACTCTTATGTGCTTAATGTGCCTTAGCCAACACTTATAGAACCTATCTTCTTCTCTATTCAAAGGATGTCCAATATAAGCTAAGCCCCTGAACATGGGAAATGATATTTTCCTCATTACATTGGGAGTACCCACCAGGTAGATATCCCATGAGAGTGCTTATGGTTCTCCATTGCTTCAATTTGCACCATTGTTAACATATTCAATTACGTTATCCCTTCTACTTCAAGGAACTCATATATTTGTTTATCAATCTGTCATTCCACTCAATCATCATCACCATCGACTTCCTCATCATGGTCGTCCTGGCTCCCTCAAGAAGATTGATCATCCTCATAAGAAGATTTCTTCTATGACACCTTTGAATTCACATCATTGTTTTTCTTCTTCTTTGAAACTTTATTTCTTTTCTTCTGTTCTTCATCTAAATATTCCCCCTATTTAATGTATTCTTTTCCATCCCTCCTTAGTGACTTCTTATCTTCAATTCCCTTCTTCTTTTTTTCTGAAGGATTTTTCAAAATAAAAGAATTCATCTTAATCCTCATATCTACATCAATAATATACCCACATGCAACACATCGCAGGGATATCATTTGTGTCTTTGACATTAGAATATTTGTCTATATATTTCCACATCCATAGTTGTTACAGATCCATTTGGGCACATCACTCCCATCACTCAGATTAGTACCATTAGGGCTCATCAAACACCCTAGACAAGTCACCACTTTGAATTCCTCCTTCCCTGAGAGTTTCTTGGCCTGAATCCCTCCAGAAATTCCTCCTTGAGGGACCAGCATAGCCTTGGACATGGGTAAGTGTGCTTAAATGCAGGTAGTCCCATGTCAGGGTGCTTTGCAAATCACCTATGCCCACTTTGACCTGTGCTGGGAGATATTGAGCGAAATTCACATAGGGTTCTGACAATATTCTTATCTTCTGGAGCCATATAGAAGATTTCCACACTTATCATCTCCTATGAGCTCGAAATTGGATAGGGGATGAGTTAAGTAACCTCTTATCCTCTCATCCCTTCTTCCATGGAAACTAACTCTAAGTTTGGAAGGCCATTCAACACCTTCATTTATGACCAAACCTCGTCCATTTGCCTATAAATTGAGCACTCATCTAAGTGATCAGGGGCTGGACTTTGAGAATTTGTAAGGAGATACTATTGGTGTGAGGATTTAGATTATAAGCATGTATTGTTATGCTACTGGAGTGCTATGCTATTAATGTGTTGTTGGTTGGAACCCAAGCTCGAAGAGTGGCAATGGATTGCACTTCATGGTTGTAATTCTTCATTCTACTTAATAAAGATGTTTACACATTTTTCCATAAGCTTTTCTTGATATATGATGTTTATATGTGTATATGTATCTGATTCCATTTACTTATAGTCGATAGATCTCTTGCTTTGATTGGTACTCTGTCTTCTGTTTATGCTTGCAGGTACTTTTTGAGCGAGTTAAGTTCGAGAAGGAGCGACGGGAGTCATATAAAGGAGACAAAAAGAAAACGAAAGAACAAGTAGGTCCTTTGATTCCCTTGTCTTATTTATCGTCTATAGAAAAAGGATAAGCGCTTTAAAGCTGTTTTTCTAGGTATAGCTACCTACCTAGGGAATTAGTATTTATCCATAGATGCAAAATTCCTCATAACAAATTGGCAACTCCACTGGGGAACAATCATTGTTTCGGGTAGTTTACCTTCATCCTAGTACACTCTAGTAGACCTTACTTGCTTTCGTTGATCTTCTTTCAGCCTTTTTGAAGTGTTTTTTTGGTGAAAATTGTGCTTGTAAGCCCTTAGGATGGCCTCTCTGGCACCAGCGTAGGTTTGGTCTAGAGACAGAGCTCTGCAAAGCACCCTTGGCTTGAGGACAGTGCTCTGAAGTGCACTGTCTCCCATTCAAGGCTGCGATGATCCTCCTTAGGAAACAATTCCCTCCTTTGAGTTGATTTTTTGCCAAATTTCTTTCTGTTTTTGCTTGCTGAAAGGTCAATGATGCTTATGTCTCTGAAATCAATTTGTGTTTCCTTTTCCAACCCTACTTTGTCCTTGATTGTTTAGTGTTTCTTAAATGATTTCTTTATCACTATCAATTCATTGTCAAATTTAGTTTATAGTCGATTAATCTTTGTTCAAAATAAAGTGTTGTAAAAGTCTTCTTTTCTTTCGAAACAGAAATGTCTTAAAGTCTTCGTTCTTGCAGAAAGATTGATTAATTGTATGTGCATTAGTTTCTTTTTGTTTATCACAACATTAAGGGAATTGAAAAGAAAAACTTTCATTTTGCATTAAAAGAGTTTGTGTGTGCTCATAGGAATAGTTTACGGAAATTGCATTAGATGTGTTCTTTGTTCTTTGATTACAAGAATCAGATTGCTCTATCCCTACTAGCTAAGGTTTTCATTGTCAAAATTGAATGAAAAGGATGCTTATCATATTAGTTGCATTCTAGGAATTGAAAATACATCACATGGCGAACATTGAAAGGAAAATTCTTAATCAAGAACAACTTAAAATTAACATTAATTAACCTAATGGAGCATTGTCACCTAACACAAAACATTTAGAGGTTCTAGGCTAGAGATGTGTTCCGGTGTCATAAAACATAGCAGCTACTGCTAACTTGTCTGCAATACATTCTGAGTGTGATACCTCACTCCACGTATGTGAGTACATCGTAGCTCGTCCACATACCTTCTGGTATAGGGTGGTGTTACAGTACGTAAATTTTATGGGAATGCTCTCACTGTGCAGTTTCACATGAGATAGCGCTAATACATTGGGCCTCCATGTACTTTCAGCTATATATGGGAGGAAAACACTAGGTTGTTATCCATCCTTACGTAACCGAGTCGGCTACCTTGTACATTGTGATACATCGAACACATCATTCAGGGAGATTTCCTGCCTGTACTTCTTGGTTCGCCAAGAGGTATTTTGCAGTTCATAGTTGCTTGGTAAACCTTTTTTACCTAGCTTACCCCTTTTTGTTTATTTCTTTTTGGTAATAAATTCAATCATAAATCACAGAGGAAAATCAACCCTTACCCCATCATTCGTGGATAGCAGTGAGTAAACCGCCTTTACCGCCCGAAACTACACCTATCTGGTCAAAGTGGCTCGTTTTACTGGATCCAATACTTCACAAGCCTCTGGTTATTCATCTGAAATGCTAGAAACACCTATACTGGTAAGTACTATGACCCCAGTTACTCCAACTGTTACTGGTACATCTGTTACTGAAGTGGAATCTCAAGAATTACCTGAGGAAACTAGAACTGAATCTAGTGAAATCGTAACCCAAGTTGTTCAACAACAAGTTGATTCTCAATCCAAAGTTGTTCAACAAGAAATTAATTTAGGACCTGAATTTGTTCAAACAGAAGTGGATCCTGAACCCATCACTGTTCAATCAAAGGTTACTTCTGAGTTCACGAAGCCTAACCTGAACTTTTTCTTTTACCAGAAAATTTGGATCTTGAGGTTGAACAACCATAAGTTGTTACCTTACCAGAAGAATATCGACTGGTACATCCTCAAACATCTGTAATTGTCGAGACTTTCTCTTTACCTCAGCAACAAATACCAGAAATCTATTACAGACTAGATGGTGAAATTCTTCCACCTGGTTTGATTTTGATAGAAGAGGAATCTGAGGTAGAATCACCCAGAATTCCATTCCATTTTGGAATTGGACTTTATCTTTATCCTAATACTCCTCATTTCACTGCTCCTTTTGATCCTGATTACTTTCAGACACCCCTTTGATTCATTAGGAAACTTATTTGGACATTTGGCTATGGTAGAGTCAACATCCCAGACCGTACCATCTGCTACAACTACGACAAAATCTTCTATCGCAACCTCTTCGATGTTTACTACAACACCTGTGTCACACTTGTATGGTGTTCCATTTGTCCCATCAGGTTACCAATATTTATCAGGAACCCACTTAGGTGTTTCTTCTAGTCCTTGGTCTTCACCAATGTCCTCTACTAGAATTTTATCTGGTTGTTCATTAATGAATACCGAACAGGTGGACCCATCGAGTTCATATCAAGCTAGTTCATCTGGTTACCGTCCTATGTATCCACTTTACACTAGACTACCCCCGTACCAAGAACAATAAGCACATTCTCCTTATCCTCTATTTTTTGGGGGACAACCATATGTCGGTATGTTGTCGTCTTTAGGTCAGCCTAGAATGACTGTCTATCAGTGGCACCCAACCATACCCATTCAACCTAGGCTTGTGTATCCATCACAAGCTATGCAATTTGTCTCATCCATACCTAAAACACCTGTTCTTATAGCTTTACCACAGTCACAAGCTAAGATTGTTGTATCTCAACCTGTGAAAGCTAACCCTTCAACCTCAGACCCCCAAGTTTCAGGTATACAGATCTAGCCTTCTCAGGAAGTTTTACAAAAACCACTTGTGTTTGGAGTCCAAAAACATTAAGCTAGTTTACCTTTTACTGGAATTACTCAAGCTTACACGGGTTTAGTGTATTCACAACCTGGTCAACCTTACATTGGTGGGCAACAACAACCGTTGTACCATCAACAACAATAGTTGATTCAACAACCTTGGTAGCCCCAATATCAACAACAACAATTCCAGCAATACCAACCTCAACATGGACTTGGACAACAAGCTTATGTTGGGTTTGGTCAGAAACAAGTTTATCCGAGTCCTGGTCAGCAAGCCTATGCTGGGATTGGACAACAACAAATTTATCCCGGTGCTCAACAATAACCTTATGCTGGATTTGCTCAACCAACTTACCCTTATCAAGGTTACCAGCAATAGATGCCTTATGCTGGTATGCAAAGGCCTATTTCCCAGGCAATCCCATCTTACCCTGGATATGCTCAACCTGGCCTCAATAGGCAATTTCCTTTCATTGCGACACTTGAATTACTAGATCTAAACCAGCTCACCAATGACCCAATTCATTATGCACCTTGGTGGTCGGTGCTTCCTCATAATTTACCTTCTGATATTCTAAAATTCAATGGAAACCCTAGAGAAGACTCGTCCAACCATGTCATGACTTTTCATTTATGTTGTTTATCAAACTCCTTGAATGATGATTCTGTTAGAATACGTCTTTTCCAGAGAACGCTTACTGGACCAGCTGTGAAGTGGTAAATTGAGTTGCCACGAGCTTCTTTTGATAACTTCACTGCCTTAGCTACCACATTTTAACCCACTTCCAGTTACCCATACGATATGAAACTGGAATGGAAGTATTAACCAAATTTAAACAGACTACTGCTACTCATATCTCTTATCATATTCATGAGTGGTGCCATCATCGTCGAATGGTTAAAACTTATGTTCCTGATCAACTTCTGACTAAGTGGCTTATAAAATCCTTTCTGCCATCTATCATTGAATATGTGGCAAAAGGTGGAGTTGTCACTGAAGAGCAAGTAATTTCTCGTGCCCAATATTTAGAATTAATTTATACACAGGTAGGCACACTCTATGAGGAGATCTCGAATGCACCATGACCAACTTTCATTGTTCCTACTCCATCATCGAGTAAGGACTCTCATACCGATGCTGGTGTGATTGGTTCTTCGAGCACACAAGCGGTAGGTAGACCATCTAGTCAAACACTTGCCATTTCCAATCAAACCACAAATGCACCTGATAACACTCTTACTTCCGAAATAAATTTTGTGTCATATGACAAGGGCAAGAATGAAAAGCAATCAGAAAGTAGGAAGAAGGGGAAAAACAATAAGAAACAAAATAATTCCCCTCAAGAGAAATCATATGACTCCTCTCCTTCAGCTGGGAAACCTCGTTACCTGTGTTTGATCTATAACGATAAGCATTTTACGTGAGATTTTCCTCGTAGCTCCAAGTCTCAAAGCTTCTGAAGACTTCTAGTATTGAATGATCCTTTTCCAAAACCGGAGACAAATATGGTTGCTATAGACCATGCTTCCACTTCCCAAGTGCTTATGTTATCCACCTCTAAGCCTAAAATTGAAGTTTTGGTGTCAACATGAAGTAAATATTATGGAAATCAACCGTCATCGTCGAGTACCCAGGTTAATCAACCTAACCCTTCGACTTCGACTTCGAATGATCCTATTCCACCAACTATTGTACCAGAGTTAACAATAAACCACCTAAGGGAGTTGTACATAAATAGACATTTAACCCTCAAGCTTGAGCTGCACATAATTATAACATAGTAGAAGATTTGGCTTAGCCACATTCTGCTATGTCAACGCTCGAGGTGCTTCAGAATTGTCCCTCCCAAAAGCAGGCTTTGTTGTCAGCAATTGGTGGAATCGATCCAACTGATTCCAATCTTGTGGTTTTCAACCATGCGGGTTATACACCACAAGTGCCAGCATAATTAGAATTCCTAATTCAAGTAAATTCCTTGAATAAACTTATTCATCGAACCATTATTGATGAGGGGGCATCTACTTGTATTATGTCTATGAATTGTTGGAAAACACTTAGCTCACCGCCTTTTTCACGTTCACCAACAACGTTAAAAGGTTTTGACAAACGCATATATATGCCTTGTAGAATATTGAGTAATCTGTAAATCGAACTAGGACACAAAATAGTAACTATTTAAGTTGAGGTTGGTTGACGGACCCTTTGACTACAACATTTTACTAGGAAGACCATGGGTTTATGATATGGTTGTTGTGGTTTCAACATACTTTCGTATGATTACATTCCCTCATAAGGGTGGAATCACAGTTATCGACCAACTCTCCTTCTTCACCTCTAGTTCACAGGCTACTCAAAGCATTCCATTGGTACACGGACCCTTGCTATCTCTTCAAAACATTGGTGTAGGTCTCTTTAAAGATTATTCCCTAATGGGTACCTTTTCACTACCACCATCATCAAATTTTGTGGAAGTGGCAAAAGTTGAGACTTGCAACATGATATCTTCCACTTCATCTGACTTAAGGAAGATTACCAATAACTTTGAATTTGATAGTAGTAATGAAATCATGCCACTAAGCCCTATTGAGCTAGCATAGAAATCAATCTTTCTGGCTTGTGCGATGAATCCAAATCCCTTTTCATCAATTGTATGGGTAGATCGTTCATTAGAATATGGTACTTCCTTCGATCCTTTTTCACATATATTTTCTACTGATGAAGGAATCATCCAATCAATGATGATGGAAGGAGAACCACAGGAAGATTATCATCATCATTCCCATCTTCCAAATCACATAGAAGATTATTCAAATGAACTTAATCACCCTTCAATTGTTGACTTCCTTTTGAATTCTATTTTCATAGATATAGTAGATTCCAAGTGAAACCTGTCAAATATCAAACGAACTATTTCTATCAATATTTAGACCAAACCTAACATTATAGAAAACATTCATGTTGGAAAATCTTGTTCTCCATCAGAACTTGATATTTACCGTGCTCTCTTTCGTGAATTTCGAGATATATTTGCATGGTCATACGAGGAGATGCCGGGAATTGAATCTAATATAGTTGAACATGAAATCAAAATGTATCCTGATGTCAAACCAGTGTGACAACGCCTCCATCCTGTTCATCAAAGAAGGCTGTTGCTATTAAAATAGAAGTTGAAAAACTTTTGCATACTGGTTTCATTTACCTTATTCCTCTTACTGATTGGGTTTCGAATATAGTTCTTGTCATGATGAAACAAGGGATAATAAGAGTCTATGTTGATTATAGGGATGTTAATCAAGCTTGTCCAAAAGACAATTGTCCTACTCCTTTTATCGACCAAATTATTGATGAATGTGCCAGATGCGAAATATTCTCATTTATGGATGTTTTTTCTGGCTATAATCAAATCAATATCCGCCCAGAGGACCAATCTAAAACTGCTTTTATTTGTCCATGGGGCACATTCGCTTATAGGAAACTCCCTTTTGGTTTGAAGAACGTAGGGGAAACATTCCAGAGGGTGATGAATTATGCCTTCCATGACATCAAACATATTTTTCAACCATACCTTGATGACTTACCTGCTCATTCATGAAAGCAATCTGATCACCCACAACATTTGAGAGCTATATTTTTACGGTGTCGACACTACAAAATATGCCTCAATCCACACAAATGTGTATTTTGTGTTGGTTTTGGTCATTTACATGGATTCATAGTGTATAAGGAGGGAATTCAACTTGATCCACTTAAGGTTTAGGCAATCCTTGACTTGCCTCCACCTTCCAATCTACTACAGTTACAGAGACTCCAAGGGAAGGTTAACTTTCTAAGGAGGTTCATAATTATGCTGAAATGGCTAAAGGATTTACTCGTTTATTGAAAAAGGGGATACCCTTCCATTGGGACTAGGTTGCGCAAGCTTCCTTTAATGCTGTCAAAGATACCTTGATTAGAACCTCATTAATGTATTCCCTGAATTATCAAAATGACTATTTCGTGTATCTCGCTATTACATATACAACCATTGGAATGGTTTTATTTCAAGAAGAATATGGGATTGAACATCTGATATATTATTTGAGCTACAATCTCAATGAAACAGAATTTAAGTACTCTTACGTTGAAAAGTTGGCCCTGGTTGTTGTTCAAGCTATACAAAGATTTCGCCACTACATCCTGCTCCAAAAGACCACTGTCATTTCGGATTGCAACCCTATGACATATATTTTTTCACGTCAATTGCTGGGGGGGAAATACTCAAAATGGATCGTCATTTTGTAGGAGTTTGATTTGGAATTCATCAAATCCAAATCAAAGAAATCTCTAGTCTTCATCAAGCTTCTTTGCGACCTTCCCTCGAATACCATTCATTCAACATCAGAACCATAAATTATGAATGAGTCTCTGTTCCCTATTTCGTCATCTGATGCGTGGTATGATAGACTTATTTATCTCTAGACCCAAACTTTTTGGGCTGATACCTCTCGTTCACAACAACGACGTATCCGATACCAAGCCAAATATTATCTTATCGTTGGCAATACTCTTTATCGTCGTGGTATCAATATGATTTTACGAAGGTGCTTCACTCTTGAGGAAGTCGAGAAAGTTTTGAATGATTTCCATTCAGGTGCTTGTTGTGGACACTTATCTGGTTATGCTACCACGTAGAGAATTCTCTGTGTTGGTTACTTCTGGCCTTCCACATTCAAAGATTGCATAATTGCTATCAGAAGTTGTCATGCATGCGAGATCTATGAATGTAAAGCTAGATTACCACCTGCACCATTGCATCATGTTTTCGTTGTTGGACCATTCACCAAATGGGGCATTGACTTCATGATATGTAACCCCACCTCGGCCGGGGGGCATGGGTACATTATAGTCGTCGTTGACTATTTCACAAAATGGGTCGAGGAGATGCCAACATTAAACAACAATGGAAAGACGGCTGCTCTTTTCTTTTTCAACCACGTGGTTGCTCGGTTTGGTGTACCATAGGCTATACTTACAAATCATGGGTCACATTTTCGCAATCACATGATGGCTAAGTTAACTGCCAAGTTACGAATTTCACATGATAGTTCTACTCCTTATTATCCACAAGCGAATGGACAAGTTGAGGCCATCAACAAAGTCCTAAAATGAATGCTTCAAGGAATGATAGGGGTTCATAAACGAAACTGGCATTTAATCATGTACTCTACCTTCTGGGGATATCGAACCTTAGTGAGAAATGCAACTAGATTCACACCCTTTCAATTGGTGTGGTCTGGAGGCAATCTTGCCGATACAATGCAAAATTTCATCTCTCAAACTCACGATTGACCTGTTACCCGACACTTCTGAAGAAGAAGCATGTTTCTTGGAACTTGTCCATCTGGATGAAACCCTTCGTGAAGCCGCATTGGCTAGCGAAGCACATAAGAAACAAATCAAGGTGCAATATGATAGAAATGTCAAGCCTCGTGTTTTCTCAGAGGGAGACCTGGTCTTGCTTTACAATCAGGAAGCTGATAAACTAGGAGCAGGAAAATTTGAACCACTTTGGATGGGTCCTTATATTGTCAAGCGTGTTTTGGCAAAAGGTGCCTACGCGTTGGTGGATTATGACGGAATTCCATTGTCATAGCCTCGAGATGGGTTGTACCTCAAACGTTACTATGCTTAATTTAGTGTAGTAAAAATCACTGTATATATGCTTTAATTGTATGTGTGTATGTCAATGTGTCTTTTAGAGTTTTTACGTGGTTAAGTAATCCACTTTGCATTTTTTGTAGATTTCAAAACCTTTGGAACCATTTGTTGTTTATGCCGATGGTGCTAGTCATAGTATGCAGAACCTATCTTCTGCAACATGGGTCATTTTCGCTCCAAGTGGCAAGTTAGTGAGTTTTCAAGGGATTTGTATCGACGTTTGATCGACGAACAATATCGCTGAGTATAACACATTGATCGAACTTCTCTCTAATTCCATTTCATTTGGCATTCGCCAAATCATCGTAAGGTTAGATTCACAACTCGTTGTACTACAACTAACAAATGTGTATACCATCTTAAACCCAACAATTCTTTGTATGTTCCTTACAGTTTGTATTTTTGAAAGGCATTTTGAGTACATTCAATATCAACATATTTCTAGAAACTTTAACACATTAACTGACTCATTAGCAAACTATGTGTTAAATAGACATTTGCAACACATGTAAAAGTAAATTTTCAATTCACATCATTAGCTGAATAGGGTTGCACATAACCATATATATAAAAACTTTGAAAGTAAAAATAGATAAATGTTTTAAAAAATTTTGCAAAATTTGTGTCCAAGACATGTTTGGTCATCTCAACTAGAAACTCAAAATGCATGCAAAAAACATCCTAAGTAGACCTAGCGATGCTCATGATAACAAATCACAGCCTGAGCTATCATGTGCAAGAGCCGCATCCAATGGCCTAGAACACCAATGGTATGGTGCTGCAACCTCATAGGTAACTCCTCAATATAAACATCTGTAATACCAAGGGTCAATCCCTACACATGATCCTGCAACTCTGCCAGTGTCTCGACCAAATCCAAATCCTAGAGAACTGCTCTCCCAACATTTTTTTGCGTCAACCCACCTGCCTCCTGTCGGTGCCTAATAGGTCGAACAATGCCCACATCTGCATGCATGAGAACAATGTCAGTTTAGTCTTGGAACATCAAAACACAAAAACATGTAGAAACTTAAAAATCAAAAAACATTTTGGTCAAAAACAATTTACCTATAGCACCCCATTAAGCACCTACTAGTAGACTCAACGCTCGATCTCCATGAAAATCCATCCCTCAGTATGGATGCTCCTCGATGAAAATGTGTTGTCGATTGAGCCAATTGAAGAATGCAGTAGAAAATGTAATCGATCACTGACTAGCATGCCTAGCAATCAATTCGACCCACCGCTACATTAGTGGATCTCTAAGACCAGCTACACCCAGTGTTACATGCTAGGGTTGCATCAATGGAATTATTTCTAAGGTAAAAGAAATTAAGAGAGATGCATAGCTAAATTTCTTTGTCATATCACTCTTTACCTTTGCTAGTTTCTCTTTCAGTGAAGAAAGTACTGCCTCACACTAGTTGAATAAAGTTGGCTCAAGACACTCAAGAGCATATTGCACATATGATCTGTTCGCGAGATTAAGTGTCACATTGCTTGCCCACTTTGTGATGGTGAAAAGGATTGTTCTCAAAAGCAAATCACAGATATCTTTGATGATTATCTTTCCATCCTTGCTAGTTTGTGTACCTGGCCGACAGAATTGTCGAACATAGTCCCTCATTGTCTCCCCTCCATAGGAAGAACCTGAAAGAGATATGGGGCCACCATGTCTCGAAAACCCTGTAAGAAAGTAAACATCATCGATCACAATAGGGACACCTTTGTCCCTTATGTGAAAATCCTAATCTATTGGATCCCATGCATGAACTAGGAACTGCAATAGTTGTGATTGTTGCCTCATTCCAGACAACCTGAAGTATTTGAGCAACCCACAGTTTTTGAGGGCCTCAACTGTACCCAAATCATTTAGGGGAACCATGTCTTGTTCTTCATGCTCTCTTTCTTGCCAAGTAATAGACATTTTGATCTGATGAAAGCCTGAAATCAAACCATAAGCTTAGTTACAATCCTTTTCATGCAAAAAACTAGAGAAATTTTGGGTCAATTTGGTGAAACAAGTTTGTGAAACTCGCCCAGTGCAGCCCAAGCAAGGAGACATTGTGCTGAAATGCAGAATGCCTTCTGTCTAGGTGCTCCCCAGCATAGTTTTTAACATGCAATCCTGTGTTGATCCCAGGGAAAAAAATTCAAACCCCAGGGGCCCTAAAAACCCTAAAAACTTGCATGAAACAGTAAAAGAATGACATGAGAAAAAAGAGGAGGGGTAGATCTCCTACTTGGTCTAGAAGGCATGAGAAATGATCCACAGAATCTCTCACAATCAGTTGATGAAGATCGAGATAAAAAACAAGGTCAGAGCACAAACTGAATGATAAATATTAAATGGTGAAAATAACATGGTAAATTCTTGTTTCTATGTTTATTTCATGAACATTAAATGAGTAAACTTTAGTATTTACCTATTTTTTACCAATGAAACAACTATGTTTAATCCATTTGGTGTTTCTTTGAACAGATTTACAGCTGACTTACAGAATTTGATGTGCACAATCATGAATTGTACTTTGACCACAGAGCATACTTATATCTCTTTTTCAAGCTCTGTTAAACGTCGAAAAAGGAACCCCCGCGGAGTCCTCTTTTAGCTCTTTACAGACTCTCAAAATATGAAAAGATTGTCGAGCACTTGTCCTTTTCAGCTCGTTAACGAATTTGAAATGGCATCTACTTAGTATAAGTTTAACCCTTTTTCAAGTTGAGATAGATTATTTACGAGAAAGGAATACGTTGATCGAACATGGTGAATAGGTTCTCTCTTGTATTGTTTTATGCTTTTTTGGACTTGAGAGACAAATCTACGAAAAATAACTTGTGGAGTTTTCTTTTTGTCCCTTTTCAAACTCTTTAAAAATGAAAAGGACCGAGTTATCATTGTCATTAGACTCATTAAAACATCAAATAGTGACAAACTTGTCCATCATGACAAGACCGAGTTTCACCTTCGCTAGACTCATTAAAATATCACATAGCGATGGATTCACCCGAAGGGTGGAATTATACAACAAGCATATGTTATCCTCCTCAAGCTAGATAAAAAAATTAAGAGGTATTGGTCAGCAATGACTGGGGAAAATGGGAAAAGGGGTAAACCACTTTATGGCAGCAGGTCGCTCTTGAATATAACACTTTCACTTCATCATTGTGACTATTTGGGTTGGGTTATCTGCTTGATGGTCATCATACCTTGGTCTATCATACCATCATTACTTTTTTTTTTGGGTCAATGCTGCCAATCCATTTAGTGTCGCCGATATGTTCAATAGAAGTCAATCAGTTTAAAATTCATCCTTTGCAATACTCATAAACCTTCATTTTCATAACCGTCATTCCTGAACCTTGTGCCATCAGTCAAATTTCATCTCCAAAATCATTACACTCGTTTCATGTCATTGATGTGGGATACATCAAGGCCCTCCTGCGACGAGTCGCTTCTTGTCGACATCAGTACATTATCCAAGAAGTTGACTTAGAAACACCCTTCCAGTACCTTGAGTCTTGCATACATCAATGGCAGGTTTCTCACTTTCGACAATAGGTTAACATCACTGCCCTACGACCGAAAGACTTTGTATGGTGTTCGACATCAAAACATCCATTCACACCATGCAGAATGTACTGCAGTACCTTGAGGATCATTATCATTATTGATGATTTCTCTCACTTCTGTTAACGGCTTACATCATTGGCTGGAAATCAGACAGTGTCTTCCCATGTTTGACTTCAAATCACATATTCGCATGGTTAGACTCGTACTTGAGTTAACAATTGAACGAGATAGAAGACCCCGGATCTAGTTTCATCCATCCGGGTTGCGATTTCAGGAAATGTACCAAATCATCCGTACAATGGCTTTACATTGATGGTCATCCTATCATGGGTCTATATCTATAGACAACTATCTATGTAATTGTAATGAAAGTTTATATGTTGAGCATGGGTGTGCCTTCCCTCAGCGATTCATGAGAAAAAATCAAAATATCATGATATTATGTATTGTAATCGATGCAAGTCACCAACCACCTCGGAACCTCCTCATCACATCGTAAAGCATATCACTCGACATAATTATTTTTGACTTCATGCTTTAGGGGGCAGTTGTTATAAATCCATTTGGGAACATCATTCCCATGATACAGATCAGTGCTATAAGGGCTCATCAAACCCTAATTCAGTTGCTACATGTTAATTTTAGGTATGCTCTATGCTAGAGAAATTTATTTGAATTTCTTTTCCACATTAGCAATCACATCAGCATAAAGTAAACTGCAGATAGAACATAAATATAAATCGCAAAAGACAAGCCAAGACAAGAGGACACAAGATGTGGTGTTAGCCAGGGACAAACCCCACAATGTGTGGGGAAACCCTTTGATCAAATCTTCTTTTATCTTCAAAGTTCAGCAGAGAAAGAGAGAGAGAGAGATAATACATTTACAACAAAAGTCAACACTTTGACTTATCTGGATCTGAGCATAGATCATTTCCTATAATGATGAGATCAGTTGAAGACATTCGGCTTCAACTGAATCTCCTAGGTGACGACTTCACCTATCCAGTTTGTTCATCTGTTGCACCTTACCATGAAGCACCATCATGTTGCATCATGCATCTTCATGCTGCTCATGATCACTGTGCTGCCCATACATCAAGTTGTCCGTGACTTCATACTTCATGCTGCTCATGCATCATCATGCTTCATGCTACCCATGCTGCCCATGATCTCATCATGCTTCATGCTACCCATGCATCATAATGCTTCATGCTACCCATGCATCACAATGCTTCATGCTACCCATGCATTATATCCAGCTTCATGCTACCCATGCTGGTATGAATCATCGTCATCATGCTACCTTTGCATCATCATGTCGCAACACTATAATGCTATGATCATCCTTAGCTGCTTGCTATGGCTTGTAGCCTAGCAAAGCAATTAGGCTATAGTTCTAAAATCTTACACAATCATGTTGTCATCTACAGAAGTCCATTTTCTTTTCCGACCTCTTTTTAAGAGATTTATTAAGGTAACATGCCTTGTGTTCTGGTTCCCTACTGCCCACGAATATTGTGTGTTCATGATGTATATTTTATATATTATAATATTTATATTATGTATATTAATATATATTATATATATATTATTTATACTAGTGATTATATATATATATATCTAATTTTTATATATATATATATATATATATGTAGATATATATATATGTTTAAATGACTGATTTTATATATATATATATATATATATATATTATATATTATTCCGGCATATATATAATGATGCGTGTAAATATATTGACTGCATGATATGTATTCATATGTGCCTGAGTTATATATACTGCCTGTGTATATGTATCTATATCTGTGTTGACAACCTGCATGGATATACTTGTGTGGATCATCCTTATCAACAGCATGGATATACTTGCGTGGATCATCCTCATTAGCAGCATGGATATACTTACGTGGATTATCCTTATCAGCAGCATGGATATACTTGCATGGATCATCATCATCAGCAGCATGGATATCCTCATGACTATGTATGATTGCATGGTATATTATATGAATGCCTACATATATATTTCCAGCGTACACACATGATGTGTTGTATGGACTCCATATTGTGTATATATACGTGGATTCATATAATGTGGTTCCATATTCATATGACATGAACAAATTTGATATATAACATGAACAACATTTAGTATATGAACAGCATTTGCATACATATCTCACCATGAAAAATCCTACGCTATTTGCAACATTTTCATCACGTTGACTGCTGCTTCAATCTAGACATTGCCAGGACTGCATTTCACCATAATGCCATAGCGTTCACCATAACTGCACTTAATCATAATGCCATGGCTACCTAGGTTACACGTTGCCTGATGTTCTACACTACCAGATCTGTAAGGCAACGTAGGTTTCTTCTAGGACTGCGTTATGAGATCTTGAGCCTTCTTGTTGCTACGTATTGAGTGACAGCTTCTAGGGTTTCTTCCATAGTAGTGATTAGATCTAGATCTTAATGCTACTGCAGCTAGGGCATCATAGCAAATACTCTTAGCATTTTCTCCTTCTCCAAAAACCAAGACGTGGAAGAGAGATCACTTGAAGAGTGTCCAAATGTCTTCAAATCCTCTTCTATTTATACCAAAACGTATAGGTTGAGTAGACATGATGTTTGGGCTTCTTGAGCCTACATAAGTTGCTGGTCAGCTAGATAATAAATCCATAATGAAAATAAATTCGTATCTCCATAAATACTTATCGGAATGGATGATCCTTAGATCAATCCTATACCTCTCGATGAGAGGGATCCAATAAAAATATCAGATGCCATAAATAAGCTGACCCACATGGAGTTTGGCCCTAGTTTCCAATTTAACACCACATGCCCTAGACAAGTCACCACTTTGAATGCCTCCTTCCGTGAGAATTTCTTGGCCTGGATCGCTCCAGAGATGCCTCCTATGAGCTAAAAATTGGATAGGGAATGAGTTAAGTAACCTCCTATCCTCTCATCCCTTCCTCCATGTAAACTAACTCTAAGTTTGGAAGGCCAATCAACACCCTCATTTATGACCAAACCTCGTCCATTTTCTTATAAATTGAGCACTCATCTAAGTGATCAGGGGCTGGACTTTAAGAATTTGTAAGGAGATAGTATTGGTGTGAGGATCGAGATTATAGGCAAGTATTGTTATGCTGCCAGAGTGTTGTGCTATTGATGTGATGTTGGTTGGAACCCACGCTGGAAGAGTGGCAATGGATCGGACTTCATGGTTGTAATTCTTCCTTCTACTTAATAAAGTTTTTTACACCTTTTTCCATATGCTTGTCTTGATATATGATGTTTATATGTGTGAATGTATCTAATTCCATTTACTTATAGTCGATAGATCTCTTGCTTTGATTGGTTCTCTATCTTCTATTTATGCTTTCAGGTACTTTTGAGAGATTTAAGTTCGAGAAGGAGCGACGAGAATCATACAAAGGAAACAAAAGGAAGCGAAAGAACAAGTAGGTCCTTTGATTCCCTTGTCTTATTTATTGTTTATAGGAAAAGGATAACTGCTTTAAATCTGTTGTTCTAGGTATAGATACCTACCTAGGGAATTAGTATTTATTCGTAGATGCAAAATTCCTCATAACAATAGCACTGGACATATCTTTTTATAAAAAATTCCAGCAAAGCAACCATATTGGCATTGTCATGGGAGCGATGAATAGTAGAAGTTCCAGTATTCTCATTAAACTTTGACTAGGAACCCAATTCACATCCAAGGAACTTCGTCTCATTAAGTATTCCTGGGCAAGAAGACAAACAATATATTATATGGCTGAGATATATGGGCTCTTGATTGGGCTCCATTTGGAAAAAGAAAGGGAACTCTCAAAGGTAACAACCTTGGGAGATTCCTTCTCACCATTCAACATTTACAAAGAGGATCTTTTCCTAAGAATAACCACTTAAGCCTTCTTCTTCATGGACATATTAGTATTCTAGACTACTTTCCTCACAATACCTATCATATCATGAGAAGCCAAAATAAGGAAGTAGATGCACAAGAAAATGAGGCTTCTCTCCTAGAGGCGGGATGGTTCAACATTAATGGTTTATTTCGATTGAAATTTAATCCATGATGAATTCCTTTCATGTTCCTACTCATCCTATCAATATTCGTGGCTATGGGTATGTCAAAGAGGGAACAATTATCTTGGAGGATATTAAGGCCAACTACCTTAAGCCCTCCACCTCTCCTAACATTGGTAGTCATATGACAATTGTTTTATTTTGTGGGCCTATCATCATGGTTGAGGTGGCTTGGAGAAGCGCTAGAATTCCATCCAGAATCCTCGCCCATACATCCATTTCATGTGGTAATTTCATCCTCCAGACAATACCGCAAACAATTTTTTTCCCTTGTACCATATTTCTTGAAGGCTTCAGGGTGGTGGACGTTAATGGAATACAATGTTGGTGAGATCTATGTTGGGTGTGATCATTCAAGTCCTATGATTAAATTCATGGATGGTGGTAAGGTGATGAGTATCCAAGCTTCAATAAGCTTGTGTCTCTATGGGAGTTGAGATCAAGTTTTTTGGTGCAAGGGGGTCTTCAAGTTCAAGGAGGTTCTGGTCATGAGGTTGAACCAGAAAGTAGCAAAAGAAATTGGCCCTATGTCATGAATGGATCCTTTTATTGCAAGTTTAGAATCAAACCCTTGCTCTATTACACAACCGCATTTCTCTTCTACTCGGAGAGGATTTGTGTATTCTTCTTCTCTGGTTCATATTTAGTCTCTCGAGAAATTTTGGGGGGGGGGTCAATTTTGGGGTCCTTCTAGGCAGAGTTTAATCTTCTCTAAAGAATACAAGGTCCCTCTGTCATATTGTGCACTTCCATCCCACCATAATCTAGACAGTGGTGGTTCTGGCTTATGGAAGTAGTTGCGCAAGAGTTTTGCAGAATGCACCTTACACATATCCCCACATTATTGCACTGTGGCTCTTAAGAATTCAGTTCAAGAATATGACTAGAAGTCCATAGTGGAGAAAAATTTTGCTCTGTAGAGCCATTGAATAAGA